>JBAMIE010211974.1:0-10237 GCA_037177295.1 Kaempferia parviflora
TGTCTGTCATATTGCTGGCAATAACATGAAAGACATTTTTTTGGCTGACACTCATATTTTGTTGTTTGGAAAGAAATTATGTTATCGCTCGGGCTCCAGATAAAAAATTTACAACAAACTGTTCTTTATAAAATCATCGTTGATGGAGCACGAGAACTATATAGTTATTATATCTTTATTCTCAAAGCATAAAGAGGACAAAGCATAAAGAGGAAAAATCAAAGGAGTCCACTAATGACACAAATGTTTGCAGATTCTGCATGTTGTATGGGTGTTCTTCTCGTTTCCTACATTTTGTCGGTCAAAAGAAGTGAAGAGAGGAGAAAATACAATGTTATCCTTATTTATGTATTTATTATCGTTAAATATAATTTTATTTATTAAAAATATACGTACATCAAAACATTAAACTCATTGATACTATAAAATTATCCAGCATTCTTGTTGGGTCGGACCGGTTTGGAAATGTGAAAACTTTAAAATTGTCAAAAAATCCTAAAAAAAAAGACTTGACTTGCAAATGAACATTTGGAAACTTCCTAATCTTCTAGAACTGATCGGTTCGGTTCATTTTGGGTCGAACCGCGGAGGGTCAATTCGGTCGGTCTAGTTATGGTAACACACGATTAGTCTTTTTATATATTAGTTGAGAAGAATTAGCGTTGCCTTGCCTCGCTTCGTCCTCCCAAATGAAGCTTCTCCTCCGCCCATATCCTGTTCTCATGGCCGCTCTCTTCTTCTCCCTTTTCCTCCCTGCGCTCTCCCAGCCCTCTGACGCCTCCGCCAGAAACTGCTCCTCGAGCTTATGTTCCTTCGTCTTCCACTCCTTCTCAACCGAGGACAGCGTCTCCGAACTCCGCTTCTTCCCGAACGCCAGCTACAGTCGGGGAGCCCTCCAGATCACCCCCGACTCCAGCAACCCTTCCTACGAACTCACCAACCAAGCCGGTCGCGTCTTCCTCAACCGCGCCTTCAAGCTCTGGGACGACCACGGCGCCGCCAACGCCAACGCCTCCCGGCACGTGGCGTCCTTCAACACCTCCTTCATCTTCAACGTATTCCGCTTCCCAGAAATCACCCCAGGCGAAGGCCTCGCCTTCCTCATCGCTTCCTCCCTCGACGGCCCGCCGCCCGGCAGCGAGGGGCCCTTCCTTGGCCTCACCAACGCGACCCTAAATGGCCACCCTGATAACAGCTTTGTCGCCGTCGAGCTGGACACCGTCATGACCAGCAACGTGAGCGACCCGAACGATAATCACGTCGGCCTCGACATTAACGGCGTTGTCTCAAAGAACACGACCAACCTGACGTCCCTCGGCATCCAGATCGCCTCCAATGTGACCCGGTACATGGTGTGGATTGACTACGACGGTGGCGCGCGCGACATCCGGGTGTATATAGCTGTCTTCAACGAGTCAAAACCGGCGGTCTCGGCTCTGCACGCGCCGCTGGATCTTAGCGAGTACCTCAAGCAGCAATCCTACTTCGGCTTCGCGGCGTCGACGGGGGAGACTTACCAACTCAACTGCGTGCTGGCGTGGAATCTGACGGTGGAGATCTTGCCGGATGGGGACGACGACGGTGGTCTCTCGAGGTGGAAGATGGGGGCGTTGATTGGCGGGGCAGCAGCAGCAGCAGCAGCGTTGGTGGTTGGTGTGGCGGCGGGGGTGTACATGACGCGGAGGAGGAGTGTCGTGGACCAGAGCGCAGTGGTGGCGTGGACGCTCAAGAGTCTGCCGGGGACGCCGAGGAAGTTCGAGTTCAGGGAGCTGCGTAGGGCGACGCGGAACTTCGACGAAAAGATGAAACTGGGGCAGGGTGGCTTCGGGGTGGTCTACCGGGGGATTCTGCAAGACGATAACCGCGACGTGGCGGTGAAGAAGTTCTCCAGGGGAAGCAGCGGCACCGACGACTTCCTCAAGGAGCTCACTATCATCAACCGCCTCCGTCACAAGCATCTCGTCCCCCTCGTCGGTGAGTGAGTATATCCGAAATATATCCATTTCCATTTCTCGAATATATATCGAGGTGAAAATATTGTGATCGATCGATTAATTAATTGATCGATTAATTAAGTAATTAATTAATTGCAAGAGCAGGGTGGTGTCACGAAAAGGGCATTCTGCTTCTGGTGTACGAGTACATGCCGAACTGCAGCCTGGACCAACATCTCTATGGCGGCGGCGACGGGCGGCCTCTGTTGGGGTGGGAGCGGCGGTACAACATCGTGGCCGGAGTGGCCGCGGCCCTGCACTACCTCCACGACGAGTACGACCAGCGCGTGATCCATCGGGACCTCAAGTCCTCCAACGTCATGCTGGACGCCGGTTTCGGCGCGCGCCTAGGCGACTTCGGCCTCGCTCGCGCGCTGGAGACAGACAAGACCTCCTACGCCGAGCTGGAGCTGGGTGGCATCCCCGGCACGCTCGGCTACATCGCCCCCGAGTGCTTCCACACCGGCAAGGCCACGCGCACCTCCGACGTCTTCGGCTTCGGTGCCGTCGTCCTCGAGGTCGTCTGCGGTCGCCGCCCCCGCGGCGACAACGCCCAGCTACTCTCCGACTGGGTCTGGAAGCTCCACGGCGACGGCCGCATCATCAACGCCGTCGACCCGCGCCTCGTCCCCGAGTTCGACGGCGAGGACGCCGAGCGCCTCCTCCTCCTCGGCCTCGCCTGCAGCCACCCAATCGCCGCCGAACGCCCTAAGGCAGACGCCATCGTCCAGATTCTGTCCCGCTCGGTGCCTCCGCCCACCTTGCCGGCTATCAAGCCCTCCTTCGTGTGGCCATCCGACCCGGTGGACGACGACGACGACGACGACGACGAAGACGAGGAGGCAAGGCGGCTGAGCAGGGCGCCGATGATTAGCATGAGCATTACGTCGTCTTCCGACGACTATGCGTCATCTTCCGGGTACGCCACCTCGCAATACCTAAGCCGAGTTGGACTTTCCTAAGTCTAATCGACGGACCATAGAGACGACAAAATTAAACAAGAAAGATTTGGCAGTAGTCATCACACAAAACAAAATTGGAACAAGAAATCAACGAATAAGTTGGATCATCATTGCTTTCAGCGATCGATAGCGACTCTGATCTAATAACTTTCCTTCTCCTCTATCTACCAGGTTCGGTTTGATTTGGTTTGACTGTCCTACTTCTTCATCTGCATCATTTAATTTCCATTCCTGTCGTCGTATACATCGACTGAATAATGACATGCTTGTACAAAAGTCAAAGTCAATTTATTATATTGTTAGTTCTTTGTGTCCCATGCACTCATTTTCTTAAAATATATATGCTATTTTCATAGCTTTAATGATCCATGCTGTTTTTTTTTCCCTTAAAATATACATAAATTTCATAGAATAATTTTTTATTTTAAATTTCACACACACACACACAAAATCTGTGAAATAGCTTGATTGATTAAAAAGACAAACTGCCCATTGCATTGCATAATAAATATTTCTATATTTTTTTAAAAAATATTTATTATTATTATTTTTTAAAGAAACTGAATAGCTTGCGTTTATTTTAAATTGGGACAAATAAAATTATTTAATGAAATGGCTGACACAATCTAGTCATGCGGCGTCCCTAGCCTCTTGGCGGGGGCAGCCACATAGCATGATTGCTTGACCAAGGTCGCTGAGAGGCCGTGAAATTAGGCTGAATAAAAAGGAAAAGAGATAAATCTTATACAACTCGTGCTTCAAAAATATATCAAATATAGTCGACGAATGAAGCTCTCTGTCAGGCTCAACGCCTATGCTAAGGATTGCACATGAGTAATATTGAAACTGTACTTTCCAGTGGTATCGTTTTTTTTTTTACAGATTTCGTTGTTGCTGGAACTATGTGGTATGGTTCAGCAACAACTCCAATCAAATTATTTGGTCCAATTCGTTATCAGTGGGGTCAAAGATACTTTTAGCAAGAAATATACTGAAGAGTTAGCGTTGGACTAGACGAAAATCTAAGTTTATCGGAAGCTTGGTCTGAAATTCTTGAAAAATAAACTTTTTATATGATTACATTGGTAATAATCCGACAAAAGAGCAGGGTCGATAGATAACGGGGATGGAATGCTTTTTTACACATATACCTACTTTTTTTTAAACATTTCTGGGTGCAGACCGAACTGTGAGAGTAGGCCGGTCTAAGAAAAGGTAACTCTAGACTAAGAACGGCTTCGCCTGTTTTGAAATGCCATCGAAGTACTGATATTCAGCCCCTCCTTGGGGTAACCACCTCAGGTAGCCCTCTGCTTCCTTTAACATATCAAGATTGGCGTAATACCGGTCCCATCACAAAAGGTAGACAATAATTATTTATTATTTATTTATTTTCTATGAAAAATAATAACTTAGAAAATTTTAAAAATGGGACGTTACAAACTTTCAATTTTTTTTTATTTTTTTTAAAATTCAATCAATATTTAAAAAAAATTAAAAAATGAACGTTAGCAAAAAGGGAATGTTGGACAACTATAGGGTGCGTTTGGTTTGAACTATTTTTTTTTATTTTTATTTTTTTTTCTCATTTTTGAGAGAATGATAATTTGTCATTCTCTAATTTTCTAAAAAATGCTATATCTTTTTTTCTAGAAAATGAACATGAAAAATAAAAACCAAACATTATTTTTCAGAAAATATGTATTTTCCAGAAAACATAAATGAAAAACACGCCAACTAAATGCACCCTTAGTTTTCCCCTATATATATACCTCATCCAATTTTTTTCATTTATTTTTCAAAAAAAAATTACTATATACCACATCTATTTTTTTTTCTCATTCTAAACTCTTCATTTATTCCAAAATGTCTCAAGATCCTGATCAAACTCACACAGAAAATATTCTCGAAGACCCAATGATTCATACAATAATAGATTCCGTTAAAGTGTTATTCATGATGGTAGTGCACAATCAACTCAGAGTGACTGAATTCGTGCAAGATAATTATATGAATATACAAAGAAGAAAATCAATTAACAGAGATCATGTAGATGGGCACACTCAATTTATCAATGATTATTTCTCTGTTAAGCCGGTGTATACCGATGACATGTTTCGACGATGATTCTGAAAGAGAAAAGAGTTATTTTTGTACATAGCCACTAATTCGGAAAATAATCCTACTGGATATTTTAAATGGATGGAAGATGCAGCAAGGAGAAAAGGCTTGTTGCTGCTTCAGAAATGCACGACGGCTATTCGTCAACTAGCTTATGAAGGTTCAACTGACCAATTGGATGAGTACCTGCGGATGGGTGAAACAACTGCCCTCGAATACTTGTCCAACTTTTGTCAATGTGTGATACAAATATATGGAGGTGAGTACTTAAGAAAATCTTATACAACTGACATCACTCGTTTGTTTGAAATACATGAACAAAGACATTATTTCCCTGGGATGTTAGGAAGTCTTGATTACATGCATTGGGCATGGAAAAATTATCTGGTCGCGTGGAGGGCATAGTACACATGAGTCGATCATGGCTATCCAACAATTATGCTTGAGGCGGTCGCATCTGCCGATTTGTTGATATGACATGTCTTTTTTAGAGTTGATAGGTCTCACAATGACATCAATGTGCTTAATGAATCACCTATTTTTAATGATATTTTGAAAGGAAATGCGCCGAAGGTGAATTTTATTGTGAACGGTACACAATATACAAAATGATACTATCTAACAGATGATATGTATCCGGAATGGGTCGCTTTCCTCAAGAGTTTTTTCTGCCCCCAAGATAAAAAAAAAAGAAAAAGAAAAAAGAAATTTAAGGAAAGACAAAAGCTACAAGAAAAGATAATGAACAAGCATTTGGGGTGCTCCAAGCTCGTTGGGCAATTATAAGAGCTTAAGGGCGACATTGGTTTATGGATAAATGCAAAGAAATCATGTATACATGAATTATTTTACACAACATGATTGTGGAAGATGAATGTCATACAATATCGATTTGAGATTACGAAGAACATGATACTATCATAGCTAATCATGGCTCAACCACCAAATTTGCTGAATACATTCGAAGAAATTATGAGTTACGTGATATTTATATGCATCATCAACTTCGTCACAATTTAGTTGAACATATCTGAGAAATATATTGTCGTGATAAGTGAATGATTAATTTATCTTCTATGAAATATTTAGTTATTTTAATTTTGAATTTGTAAAACGTTTGTATTTATTTGTTGTATTATTTCTTTGACAATTTGCACATCCTACTGTTTCGTTTAAATAAAAAATTTATATTAAAATAATTATATTAAATAATTATTAAATATATATAAAATTTATGGATTAATGGTAGATAAAATATATTAAATTGAAGCAGAAAATATAATTATTTTTATTTAAATCTAAAATTAGAGGTAAATTAATAAAATGATAGTGTGATCCGTAAATATTTGGTTGGTGAGATATTTGATCATGGAATTGGGGATATTTTAGAGAGATATTTTGTAGGTGAGACCCATAAATATTTAGTTGGAGATATTGATTGTGGGATTTGTGATATTTGAGGAGTGAAATATTTAATTGATGATGTGGACATAAGGACCACAAATATTTAGGAGAAATATCTCTAACCACTGTGGACCATGCCCTGCTATTGCACAGGCAACTAGGCCATGCAGACAGTTAGGCCTCGTGGTCACATGGATAGCCCCATGATTGTAACGATGACCAAGAGAACCAACCCTAGATGTCGCACGATTGGCCGTCATCATGACGTACTATTTCTAAAGGAAAAGGGTATTTTAAGAAAGAAGTGTACCTTTGAGAAATATAAAAACTATAATGTGCCTTTTGAGAAATTTTAAAATAAGGGTGTGACCTAGACTCGGTCTGAACTTGGAATGGGTCTGAACCGACCCGGTCCGAACCCGGAACTAGATCAACGGTCCGATTAACCATTAACTCGGTTACGATTCACACTCTCCAAAAACCACTATTTAACTGGCTAGTTCTAGCTGTTGGGATGTCATTTTTTTTTCAATGGTTGAGATCAATTGACCGTTTTTTGATCAATGACACGATTTAGTGTCCGTTATTCTCCAAACTTTATAAATAGAGAGCTCATTTCATTATTTTCACTCACATATTCTCTTTTCTCATAATCTCATTCTTAAATCCACAATCTCTACACGCTTTCGACTCTAATTCTACACACTTTCGAGTTTCAATTTCCTCTTCCAAATTTTGACCATAATGGAAGAAGGCCGAGGGTAAGAAGGAGGAAGAGGGCAAGGAGGTTCATCATCATCTCGATCTCATAGGGGGTAAGAAAATAGTGAATCCGAACATTCAATCAATCGATGATGAGATCGAGCAACTTCCGAATCTGATTGCGACACCCAATACACAATGAAGTACCGATGCAATTACTTCTAAGGTTCGAGAAGTTCCTCATCTAAAATCTTCTATTTTCACAAAATATTTTGAGAAGGTCACTCTTCCGTCTGGAGAATCACATGCAAAATGTAAGCACTGCAATGATTTCTACAAATTCCAAGCCGGCGACAGCTATGAGTCGTTGAAATGACACATAGAAACGAAGCACCCGACAGAATATGGACTCAACCACTCTCAAACACAATTATCTAGATTTTCTCCAACTAGCAGTAGTACTGATTCTGGTTTATTTTTGTATTATGATATTAAATTAATAGAATCATTAGCTAAATTTATTTTCGTAGAGCATCTTTCTTTTAGTTTTGGATTTAATAGCACATTTGAAGATTTTTATAAATAACCTCTTAATCCATATGTTAAACGTATTCTTAGAACTACAGTTACTCGTACAATTAAAAGATTAGTAAAATAAGGGAAAAAAGAATTTAATTGAAGAATTTAGTAAATTAAATAATCAAGTTTTTTTTATATGTTCCAACATTTAGAGTGATCATTGGAAAACAATTCGTATATAGGAGTGACTTGCCATTAGATCGATAATTGTTGGAACCTTTAAAAAAGATTGTTAGCTTATAGAATTTTTAATAAATTGCATATTGCTCATAACATCTCACAATTATTATGTTTAATTTTATAAAAATATAGATTAACTCATAAAATATTTTCAATATCATTAGATAGTGCTAGTTCTAATACCGCTTGTATAGAAGAACTAAAATTTATTATGTTTATTGATGGCTTATTTTTTCATATTCGTTGTGTATGTTATGTTTTAAATTTATGTATTCAAGATGGATTAAAAATTTTAGAAAATCATATTAGACCAATTAGAACTACAATTTCTTATTTATGGTCACATCCATCTGTAAGAAACAACGGGGTAAGTTTTGTAAAACAAATGACATGATACCTAAAAATTTTCACGTGATGTACTAACACGTTGGAATTCAACATATCAATTATTACAAGAATCATTTTAATATAAAGAATTTCTATGTTTATTTTTTTTTGCATAAAATACTAATACTAATATATATTTATTTTCACAACAATGAATATTTGTAGTAGTATTTGTGAAATTTTAAAAGTATTTAACGATGCAATTGAACAACTTTTCTATGTTTATTATCCTACTGTTCATTAAATTTTAGAGAATTTTTCAGTATAGTATTAGTTTTAAATGAATACTAATGAATCTTTATCTTCTTACATATTATCTAAGAAAATTAAATGGAAAAAATATTTTTATATTATTTTTGAAATTTATTTAATTGTATTTACTTTAGATCCTAGATTTAAATTAAAACTTTTATAAGAAATGTTATTATATAATATTAGAATTCAGATTTTAAATCTAGATTTAGATTTTAAATCTAAATGAGAAAGAAATGATGCTTTAATTCCGTTTAAAGATTTATCTTTTCCTAATATTACATATAATATTAGAATTTATTTATATGATATTTATAATCAATATTATGTAAAATATGGAACATACCATAATATTTATGAAATACAATAAACTACTAGTAGTAATATAAAACTTACAAAATCATACATTTTATTAAAAGAACAGACAAAAAGTCCATGATGATCCTCGAGAATTATTTTACGACTTCTTTTGATTTTAGTGAAACAGATAGAGAAAATTTTGATATCATGAAGTGGTGGTCACAGAAGGCTCAAAAGCTTTCTCGTTCTCTCCGTGATCGCCAAAGAAATTTTAGCTTGTCCAGTGTCAACTGTTACTGTGGAGCAGACGTTCACTGTCGGCGACAACACATTTGATGAATGATGATTGACTTTGTCTCCCGACTCATTGGAAGCTTAAACATTACTCGACGATTATACTAGAGCCGAGAAAAGAATCCAAGGAATGTAACTTTCAGATAACGAAGTTGAAAAATTTGATACCGAAGGAACGAATACAATAGGAACATAAAATAGAAGTGAGTAAAATGTAAAAGGGTAGAAATGTAAAAGAACAACATGAGCTTTGATCCTCCAATATCCTAAGTAATACACAAGCAACTTACATAAGTGCAAGTTCTCTTTTAAAATAAATTTTAAATTTTAAAATTTTAATATAATATTTTTAAATCGTGATGAATCGTGAATTGAACTGTAAATCTTAACCATCTCAGACGATTAAGATTAAAGATCAACACTCCATAAAACTGTCGAACTAAAAATTTTGAACTGTAAAACTATAAGTTTTAAATCATGGTGAGGACCAATGTGACCTTTGTGAAAATGCCATTTCAAATTTTATAATATTTGAAATTATCTCTATAAATAAAAAATTAGGTTGTTCAAAATCAAGACTATATATATATATTTGTAAAAGATTAACATCAAGACTAGGAAGGGTCAATGGAGATTTGAATTTATGAAAGAGTGTATTCTTATCTAAAATATCATTTTCATTAAATAAAATATAGAAAAGTCTTCCCTGTGTGACTTATCGCACGATGCCCTTGTCAGGCCACCTGGCTGCTCGGTCTAGTCGCAAGACAACCCATCCTTGGCCACTCAGTTAGGCCCCAGGCGTAGAACCTTACTGCTCGGCCAGGGCAGCCATAGAGCTTCGACTAAGATTGTTGGTGGCCGCGAACCTTGGCCTATTGGTCGCAAGGCCAGGTGCCAAGCTTTGTGACCGCCCAATTACGGCAGCCACACGGATAAGAGTGATATATCTGTAGGGATCTAGGCATATAAAATAAAATTTTTACGGACGAATACTTCGCACAACCGCAGCGGAATGGATCCCTTCCAGAAGGTCCTTGTGAAAAATAAGTTCATTTTTCT
>JBAMIE010211983.1:0-10236 GCA_037177295.1 Kaempferia parviflora
ATAATAAATTAAATTAAATAATATTAATTTATAATATTTAAGAATATTTTAATTATAAATTTAATATTATAAAAACAGAAAATATATTAAAAAAAAGGAAAAGAGGCCATTTTGGTACTGTTCACTTGCACTATTTTGGTGCAAAAAAAAGATATGGTTGGAGTGATTTTGGTGTCCCATTTATACCAAAATGGTGTAAATGGACAGATCTAACTTATGGAAAGTTATCACTTACTTTGGTCTCAAATAATATGCTAAAATTCTTGAGTTTTGAGCTACAAGTATGGATTTTGACTCCTAATTACATGCAATTAAAAGTAAAAAAAAAAGTTTACTATATTTGATAATGATTTCCTTAATTTCCTCCAGGGAAAAGTTCCATTGATGTCAGTTGAGGCAATTCATGAACTGCACATCTTCGTCTTTGTTCTGGCTGTCACGCATGTCATCTCCAGCCTCATCACTGTGGTTCTTGGAATCATGCAGGTGACGGCATGACGACGCTTGTTCTCAACTAAAATGTTTGTTCAGAATGCTAAAAAGTTTGAGATGTTTACATATTTCAGATGCGCAAATGGAGAAGCTGGGAGGATTCAATTCACGAAGCGAAGGGGAACGGTAAGAATCAAGCTTGGAAATCTTGATATGCCTTGCTTTCTCAAATGATGTTTGTACTTACATTGTAACAAGAAGCATGAGATGGATTGACCTATATGAATTGGCTGAATAATTAACCAACAAAATTGAGTATGTGCAGCTCCTCCAAAAATCAGAGATGTACAGAAATGCAAATTCACCATAAAGTGTTTCAAGGGATTCAGCAAGGATTCATCGATATTAAGTTGGGTGGTAGGCAAAATATTTTCCTCCTTATAACTGATGAAACTTTCTACCGATCGATAGCAAACCTATGATTCTGTTTTTTGTCAGCATTCTTTTTTTAAGCAATTCTATGGATCCGTCACCAAATCGGATTACAGTACTATGAGAAACGGATTCATCATGGTATGTACAATTTCTCAGCAATTCTAAAGACAAAATCAGTCACTAGTAGCTCTTATACTTCCATTCGATTCCTCATGTTCTTATTCCAGGCTCACTGTAGAGGAAACCCAGGGTTCGACTTTTACAAATATATGATAAGAGTCCTTGAAGCTGATTACAAACAAGTTGTTGGCATAAGGTTCAAATTTAGTGTAGTTTCTTTTCAATACCATAAATATTTTCTTTGTTCTTTATTTTGATGTGATTCCCTGTGTTCTGAAGTGGTTACTTGTGGATTTTCGTTATGATATTCTTGCTGGTGGGTGTCGAAGGTGTGTTCATCGAGTATTTTCAAATGCACATTGCTCTATCTTCAAACACAAAATCTATAGAATTATTTCTGTTTGTTATGATTCTTTACATTTCTTATTCTGCTTGTAGCCTGGCATGTATATTTTTGGATATCATTTGTGCCCCTTATTGTAAGTCTATAACTCGAACATACTTTCGTTCAATAGTTTGATTGATTCATACATCATTCATGAAACAGATTTGAGAATTATTTGGTTCTTATCATCATCCTCTTGTCGGTCCATTGACTCGAAGCTGATGACTTTGCAGCTTTTGCTTGCTGTTGGCACCAAATTGGAGCATGTGATCAGTGAACTGGTTAGTCAGGTTGCTGAAGGCCACTTGAAAGCAACTCTTTCAGATAAATTATTCTGGTTTAACAATCCAAGAGTTGTGTTGTTCTTGATCCACTTCATGCTGTTCCAAATTGCATTTGAGATTGCAATGTTCTTCTGGAAACTGGTAAATAGAACAATTTTATTAGGGTTTGAGTCGAGCTTGTTCGAAGAGGGTTTTATGATCTCAATAACAAAAAAAGAGAAGGATTTTCTATACTAAAAGCAATGGTTTTGGTGATGCAGACAACATATGGCATGGAGTCCTGCATCATGGAGCACGTTGGCTACATTGTTCCCAGGCTTATAATCTGGTTGGTGCATGCCAAATTCTTCTGAATTTTCCATTATTATCTCTCTTTTTCTGTAAGAATGTCTCTGAGCTTGAATTTTAGTTTTTGATAGTTTTAATGATCAGCTGCATGTAACCTTAAGGTCATAAGTTCGAGTAAAATAATCTCTTGCAAAATGTAAGATAAGACTATGTATAATTGACCAATGCGGTCTAACTCTTTTTCAGGATCCTACATTGGCGGAGGAGACCAGATCCTCTGGTCCACTTTTTTTGGACCAGCGATGGTCCACATGCAATGGCGGCCGGATCGTGGCCGCGATTTGGTCGCAATTAGTTTCGATCCCTTCCTAAGTTCACCTTCCATCTAAGTTCTAGTTTGGGTCGGGGTAGACGGCCGGAGGTAGACAGGTGGCCGGGCTGCAAAGCGCCGAGCGGGGGGGCCTCTGGGTGGCCTCTGGCCGCCTGCCCCGATCCAAACTACAACCTGGATGTGAAGGTGAACTCAAGAAGAAATCACAACCAATTACGATTGGATTGCAATCACGATTTGACCATAATTGCATGTGGATCATCCCCTGATCCAAATAAAATGGACCAAAGGATTCTCTCTCCTGGCGGAGCTTCGTCCAGCGCCCTTTATAGTTTTAATAATCTCCAAGTCAAGATAGATAAATAGAGTGTAGCCTATGGAGTCTTATGATTGCCGTTTTGATCCCCTAAATTTATATAATTGTTGCCAATTTTGGAGGCATTTCGACAGTACTTATGAAAGTGAAAGTGCAAGACCTAAAATAACAATAATAATAATAATAGTGAAATTAGTAGGGGTGTTTCGATAAAAGAATAAACTCAGAAGCATTTTGTTCTCAAAATGTTTCCAAGTTCAAAATGGCCCTCAATTTTCAGTTTTGTCCTCGATGGGGCAATTCACCAACTGAATCAGCAACTAAAACTTTGGGCATTTTGTAAACAAAAAAAACCAAAATCTAGGCAGATTTTTAACAATGTTGAAACTCTGGATGGCACTTTGTAAACTAAGGTAGTTAGTAAGTTAGATAAGAGCTAATAATTGTGTATGTCAACTCATTTCTTGTTGCTCTCCAGTGTGCTTGTCCAAATCCTTTGCAGTTATAGCACCCTTCCACTCTATGCCATTGTTACTCAGGTGAAACAAACTTCAAACTGTATTTCCTTCCTTCCTGCCTTCCTCTGTGAATGATGAATCGAGTTACTGTCTTTTAACTGGTTGAAAAATCTAGATGGGGAGCTCATTCAACATGGCCATATTTAATGAGAATGTGACAGCTGGTATTCTCGATTGGGCCAGAAGTGCAAGGAACAAGAAAGATAGGAAAATGAGCGACCGCGGAAGCGAATTGAACATGAAGGAATCGACAGATGGAAACAAGGAGCTTGATGATGGCACCCAGTTGGAGAGAGTTGTTGTGCAGGAAGACGCTGCATTGTAAGGTTGAGATATTATCTCAACTACTTGTAGGTCGCTCTATCTATATTACACTACCCAATATTATGAAGCAAATGAAGACTGCAAAACTTGATAGAGCAATCTCAAGATCATTTATTGTTCTCTATCAGTTAAACTGCAATAATAGATAGCATTTGTTAGCCAGGTTTAATTGTTTTGTGTTAAGTCTTTACTCATGCACATTGTTTGTTATATATATATAAGGTGATATTTTTGGCTGATGACTTGTTAGATTAAGGAAGTGGGATACATCTATGTTTTTGTCCATATATCACAAGCTTTCTTTGGATTTTTATTATCTTGATTGATTGATTGATCTCAATATACTTCTGAAGAATTTGACATTTTTTACTATGATGGAAATATTTTTTTTTTTTGTTAATTAGAAACAACTCAAACATCTAGCTTGATAATGAACATGCTTGATAATGAACAACCAGAGGTTTTTGATTAAGAAACTTGTTATTTACAAATAATAATGTTATCATTACAAGAAATCAAGCCACAAAGCCAGAAAATACTAACGTCTTCAAAATACATCATTGAGGTACCTAAGTAGCAAAATAAGATTTGTGTAACTGCAGGCTAGGCCACTTATATACTCCCATTACCAAGGTTAAACAGAACTCGCTAAGTAGATAAACTATAGAGATTTGGCTGAAGCATGCAATTGATAATTTGGACGGCGCAAACTTATCGAACAAGTCTCGCAAATGGCCAATTGTCGGAAGGCTTAATCCTTCACAAAAGCAATTGCAAAGAAGCATCAGAGAGGAAATGGTATTGCAGATTGTAGAATGGGAAACACTCTGCTATGCCTTACATGCTGGAATGCATTGTTCTGCACAGCAATCTCAACCAATATCTTTGTGTGCTCTGCCCTGACCTGCTTCTTTACCATCCTACCACAAGTAGAAAAGTTATCCAAGCTGCTGTAATGTCACTACGAAAAAGTGTGCAGTGCCATTGTTATGTTTGACATTGAATATCTCGAATTCCATCGATGAGATAAATGATACACATGTTCTACAAAGCAGTTAAACTTTTTAAAATATTTCAGTTTACATCACATAAAATGATTTTCAGAGTTACCCTTTTTTTTAAAAAAAAATTAATAATTGTGCAAGAACTGCTGACTTACCAGCCCTAATTAAAGTGACATGAGCAAAAAACTTTGGCATGAGTGATCACACATTAAGATGCAAATACTTAGCTAAAGAATAGAATGTGATCTGGCATGATTTGTAGCATACCTTGGGTTAGATGTGCAGCTTGGTGTTGTTCCCATTAACCAGTTGATGCGACAGGAGGTTCTTTTGGATCTTGAGTAGATTCAACAGGCTTTTGATCACGGAATATCTTCCGTCTCCTTTTGGGGGGACCTGGTGCCAGAGGATCCTTTGGGTTCTGAGTAGCCTACATATTATCAGATTATGTCAGGAGAAACACAATTTGAAATACTCCCATGAAAGTAACAATAAATCAACTAAACTATACTTGGAGCACTGGCTGATATATCCATGGCATCAAAGGTCCATTTCCAAATGTCTGTGGATCAAATCCACCCTGTAACACAATTAATTATTTAAAGCTCAATACAAATTCATGATGAATATTTGAAAAATAAATATAAATTTTAAAAGTCATAGTAATCATTCATTTTAGGATACTGAAACAGATTGAGACATTGGTTGCTATTATAGATATGATGAAGTGACCTAGAACTGATGGACATACTCTTGCACAGAACGGCCATGGAGAAAATTCACTTATCATGCAATAATTTTTAATAAGGGAAACATTAGGAGGAGAATGGAAGAGCTGAAGATTAAGACATACTGGGAACATATACACAATGCCTGGTCGTACTGTTGCTTGGTTTCCATTCAGTGGCATGCCAAATTGATTCCGAGGCAAGACAGCTGGGCTTCCACCTTCCTGTTGCAAACATAATTTCCAAGAAAAGGTAAGTGACGCTATATAAATCTACCAGAATATTAATGTACAGAAGGAAAAAAAAAACAGAATAATGAGGACCGTGGATTTTATATTTGGTTGGGGCCTGATTTGGGTGGCAAGATATGGAGTTGGAAGAACTTGAAACTCAGTAGCCTTTGCGATTCCTAGAGAAGGCTGCCCATGAAGGGTTCAAAAACAATTAGTGCTGTATAAATCATAAAAGAAATTATAAACACAATTAACAATCAACTAATGGATCAAATTAAGCGCAAACCCTTACATGGCCCTCATTTAATTGCACAAAACCACCAAGCTGCTGTACTGCATTTCCATTTCCAGATGCCACACTAGTTCCAACATTTAGCTTGCGATTTTGGATCAATCTATTTGCTTTAGGAATTCGAGGCTTAATCTTAGGCTGTGTATCATCATATGTGTTGTCACTTAGAAGAAACTTCTCCATCTCTTTTATCAATCTAAGAGCAAGTTGGTATTTATCTGACAACACTCCTACTTCAACAAGCTGAAGACATCGCATTGATAAGTAATCATATCGATCAATTCTATTATTGGCAATGACATCATCCGAAGACCGAGCAAGAGCATGCAATCGCTTAAAGTCTTTTTTCCACCGGTTAATGACATACTGCGATGGAATTTCATGCACTTGTTGCAACTTGAGTACAGACAAAGCATGCCTGCATAGGATCCCTCTAAACTGAAATGAACCACATATGCACTGAATCTCCTTCTCTTCTGTGTTGTATAAAACCCCATGGTTCTTGTTCATTGTTCTCTTGCCATCATCAAGAAAAATACATTCCCTGACATCAAAAGTAGATATGGGTCCATCTACCTTGAGCAGAGATGCATGACAGTACATTATGGCCTCAATCTCATCCTGAAACTTCTTAAACATATTAAGTGTGAAGAGTCTGGAAATTTGTTCTTCCATGTAAAATTTAGATACAGAAGGTCGCCTCTTGTGAAATGTCTCAAAATCTGCCTGAGCTTCCTTTTCATATTTATCCAGCAACGCCATCTCGTATTTACCAAGAAATTGCTTCAAGGAAGTCTTTGTTTCAACATGCCCATCAAAAAATGCAACTATAGTCTCATTTCGCTGGGTGGTAGACATGCCAGCCCAGAATGTATCTTTCAAATATACAGGGACCCAAGAAAACCGGAATTCATACAATGATCTGATCCATTCATTGCCTTGAAGTCCATATATGTCAACCATCCTTGTCCAATCTTCTTCAAACTCATCAACTGTTAAGGAATCATAAACAGCCTTTTGCAATGCCTTGTTAATGGATCTATAATCCGCCGAGCCACCTAATTTTTCAGGTACCCTTTTCAGTATCTGTGACAGGCACAAGCGATGGCGAACATTGGGGAGAACTTGAGCAACAGCACTCTGAATGACCTTAAAATGATCAGTAATAAGGGACTTGGGGAACTCCCCATACATACATGCTATCCATGCCTTCAACAACCATACATATGTCTCCATGGTCTCATCTGATAGCAAGCTGCAACCCAGTAAAATCAACTGGCCATGATGGTTCACCCCAACAAATGTAGCAAGAGGTAGATCATATTTGTTTGTCACATATGTGGTATCAAGCATGACAACGTCATTGTAATATTGATATGCAGCTCTTGACCGTGCATCTGCCCAGAAGACATTTCTCACATGCCCCTCCTCATCCAAATCCACGACATTGAAGAAATTCATATTCTTGGCCTGCATTCGGGTGAAAAAAAGACGAAGGGCTTCAGCATCCCCTTCCCCAAGCTTCAATCTACCTCTTTCAACAAAACTCCTATGCTGGCTCTCGCTAAAGAGTAATTCTTCAAGCTCACTTAATCTATCAAGCGGCATAGTTGGCGGCAATCTTGGTTCATCTATCTCTCCTTTGTTTCGATCAGCTCGCTTCTTGGCAGCACCTGACAGCTGCCTATAACAAGTCAAGAACCTTGCCATGGAGGGGCTAACTGGGTGGTTGTGGTCAATGTTAGCCACAACCAAGTGAAGCATCCCATCACCCCAGAGCTTAACTTTAATCCTTGCGGGGCAATTCGTTTTTGCTGAGTTGCGCTTCCTGTACTTGGGCTCTGGTCGCTTCCGGCCCCCTTTGCAGCACATCAATTCTAAGTACAAGCAGTGTCCGTCTTCCGTAAAGGCAGATCGTCTTATAGCGATGCCAAACCCCACCCGGCGAGCATATCTCTTGTAGAACTTTGATACCTCTTGATGATTCTTGAACACCATGCCCACCTCAGGTACTCTGTCGTCAAATTCATCTCCAACACTATCATCAATCAATTCATCATCGTCCATTCCTTCAATTGTGTCCATGGTAGTATCTCCTGTCACATCCTACAGAGTTTTTTTAAAAAAAAAATTCATCAAACATATAAAAGAATAAAATTTTCCTATCAGAAATCGCCAAAGAATCCACCTTTACATCTAAAAGGAGGGGAAAAAAAAGAAGGGAAGAAAGTAAAACCCTAAATCTACAACATGAAGTCGTGAAGCTAAGAAGACAAGAAACTATTCGAACGGAAACCAATAAACTACGAGTATGCGGGATGCAAGAGATTGAAAATGAAGAGGTGAGCCAACCTGGGAGTTGAGAGAGAGGGAGGGTCTTCTGGGTTTTCTCTGTCGGCCGCTGGGTCCTTCCATGGCCTGCATCGATTGCTTGAGAAAAGAGAACTGCACCTTTGTGTTGATCCCCGCCGTTGCTCTCCGACGAAGCCGTTAGGATTTCGCCGAGGGTTTCCTGACGGTGAGCGAGAGAGGAGGAAGTGGCGGTGCCGCGATGCTGGTCGGACTCAGATCGCGCGTGCTGCTCCTTCTTCCGTAGGGAAAAGGACCCCACCGTAAACACGCGAGAGGCCAGTGACGACGGTACAAAGTTGGGTACGGCTATCTATTTTACGTATGGTAATTCTCAACTGCCCTGCCACATAATTTACACAATCGTGTGATAAAAAGGCGAATCGTTCGTTCCCAGCGCCCCCGCCGATCCGTCCCAAGCTAACACGGAGTAGGTAAACCACGGGTGACTACTAGCCATAAGTGCAGATGGTTAAGACATGGGGGAGGTATATACTCGGGCATGCCGAGATTCGACCTCTAGACCTCATATAACAAGCTCCCATGTCTTAACCATCGCACCGCCCCGAGGAGATAATAATTTACACAATCGTGATTCTATGTTAGGAACAAATAAAAATCCTTAAATTAATAATGAGAACTAATATTTAAAAAGATTATTTAATAAATAATTTTACTTTTACAGCGTCGACACTCGCTCCTAATACTTATTATCTCTGTAAACTAACAAGTAATCACACTAACATTTAATAATACTTATATTTTTATATTATAAAATAAAATATTATAAAATTTCTATAATAATAAGAATAATAATATAAGAATATTATCTTAGCAGATGACTCAATTTAATTATTAAATACTTTAATTTGAATATAAATATAAAAAATAATCTTATTTAAAACCCCTAAGCGCCTCTGCCAACTCGTCTCTAGGTCAATACGAAGGAGGTAAATCATAAATGACTACTAGCTATAAATACAAATGATTAAAACATGAAAAAGATATATACTCATGCACGTCGATTCGACCACTACATCGTATGGTTCAGAAGCATAAATCGCTCACGATTTTACAAATTGGTCTCTGCCCTATCGTATCTATTTTTCAAAAGAACCCTATCAAAACTTTCTGTTTTTAGAAAAAACCCACAGGACGATCATTTCAGTAAACCACCAAAACATTTCTAAAATATTCTTCTGCAATGATCAATCACTCATCTAACTGGCCCAACATCATATTTTAACTAAACATGACTGAGCACCCAAATAAGGTCAAAATGCACACAAGATAATCCAATCATAGTATGATGAAACAGTTCTATTTTTTATGGTTGATTAATGTAATAATACGATTTAAGTTATTATCTATTTTATATATTTTATATATGCATCAAGTATACAAATGCTTAGGTAGTGCACATACAGAGTCAGAACAAATGTAGTAATATGAAACGTTGGATATTGCTGATGCACCATGTAGAGTCTCAAATTAGTGTCTGTCCGACAGTGATCTAATAAATAATACGACTGAAGGAAATACATAGTGGGGAAGCATCTGAATGATTTTAGTTCTACGATAATTTTCTTAATGAGAATCGAATGTTTGAATCATTTAGGGAAGGAGGCAACAATGTTTGATGCCGATCAAGTATCAGTTTCATGATTTTGGCTTCAGGACCAAAAGCATGAAGCACCATGCAAAAAAGAAACAGAGCACTTGGACTTCGACTGCAAGAGGAACGCGCCAGCTTTCTCATTCATAATCCTAAAATAAGAATGTTTGTGGAATTATGATATGGGCATGCAAGGGAAAGTAAACCAAAAAAAAAGGTAAAAAGAGATTTTTTAATATGATGCAACAAAATTTGGTAAGGTTATGATGCATAACTGAAGAACCACTAACAGGCCGACACCCTCACATTTCTTCAATAAAAATAAATTTTAGGGCTAATTCAATTGGGAGGACAAGAGAGCATTATGCAAGACAACTTTTCATTGGCCTCGGTGAAAGCACACCACTATTTCCACTATATTGTTTGCTATTAGATGAGTGATAATGAAAGAAAGACGAAATTTGTCTAGTCTCCTCTCAAATAAACAGCAAAAGGAATACTTGAGGCAGTTTGCATACTCCTCTGAAGCAACAACATGGGAAGTTGAATCACATCCATTATGTTATATCCTTGAAGTAATCA
>JBAMIE010212001.1:0-10234 GCA_037177295.1 Kaempferia parviflora
TTGCTTAGTGTCTGGTCCAGACACAAGAGCCTTTATTTCTTTTGTTAAGGTTAATATTCTACTCACATGACTCAATTAGACCATAACACTTGTGCACAGTCGGCGGTTTAACCTTTTAGTAATCTGAGCTTTGATACCAATTGTAGGATCAAAAGAATTTAGATATCTCCACAGTTATATGATATTGTTCACTTTGAGTTTAAGCCCTTATGATTTTATTTTTAGTTCTACCCAAAAGGTATCATAGCAATAAAGATATCTATGATATATTTTAAACGTGTAATTTATTTATAATATTGCAACCCTAACATAATTATGTTGTTTTTAGTGTTCTTTTATAAATTTTCATTTTTATCCTAGCAGTGTTAAGGTTGTAAATTATATACCTATATCACTTAATCAATCTTACTATCTAATTTAATATTAAGCCGGTATAAACTTTTTCATATGCCTTGATGCTAGTTAATCATGGATAACTTGATCTGGTACATGATAATTCTTTGGCTGATTAATAATTATTTCAATATTTTTTTCTTATAAATGATCTATGTATCAAAGAGAGCATTCCTAATTCTTAATAATATATATTTTATAAAAAATAAATAATTTAACAATTTTATCATTGGAAAAAATGATTGTCAAAACCTAAATATAAAAATTTAATCAATAATTTTACCTCAAAAAAGTCAATTTTTTTTTTTAAAAATTAAATCTTCCCTTGAGACAGCCCTGAGCAAAACCGGCCTCACATTATATTCTACCTATTAAATAAATCTAAAAAAGCACTACAACCCACAGCCCAGCATCCTTTAAATATATCCCACGTGCTTACCGTGCTGGCTCTCAGTAATATTATTATATGGACTTAACGGGCTGTTGCTCGCTTTGAGTTGAAATCCTGTTATAAATTTTTTATGTCTTCGCGTCTATTATTAATCGAACGGATTAGATCATATTTAAAAGGATGTTATATATATCACAAGAATATAAATATTATATATATCTCAAAGATATCATATCTGTCCGATCAGTAATAAAACATAGGGATATAAAAAATTGTCTCATGTGGTAAAAGGTGAATCGCTCGCCTCCAGCGTCCCCACCGATCTGTTCAAGAGCCAATACGGAGGAGGTAAACCACGGATGACTACTAGCCATAAGTGCAAATGGTTAAGACATGGGGGAGATATATGCTCGGGCGTGGTGAGATTCGACCTCTAAACCTCACGTGGCAAGTTTTCATATCTTAACCATCGCACCGCTCTAAAGAGATATAAAAAATTATCTCATGAAACATGGGGACATAAAAAATTGAAGACATAGAATTTGATTTACTTTCAAAGAACTCAATCTCACCCACCATCCACAGCATGGAGATGCTTTGCAAAATATTAAGTCATTTTTTTCTCGAACCGCTCAACGATCATCATCTATCTTTCCCAGGAGATCGCTTCGAATGATTAAAACATTTTGTCCATATTATTATTGGAGATGGGCAGATCGAAGAACTATTTGTCTCTACCCTAGTTTATTAATTATTATAATATAATATTACTGCAGGAATATCAATGCACACATGGTGTCTAGCTACGAACTAGGATGTTGTTGATGTCCCTTTAAAAATTCTACCAAAATTAAAGAATGCATGCATGTGTTTGGTGATTATTGTGCCAACGGAGGCCAAAAGACGAATCATTGAGACTTGAGGCACGATGACAATTTAATCGGTGCGCAGTTGGTGGGCAATGAACGTAATTAAGTGTTGAATAGAAGGCGGTGATTAAGGAGGGATCGCGACATTTAGAAAGAGTAAATTAAACGAAGGCATGCATATGATTAATTACATGCAGGTTCCATCGGGAGACTATCAACAGTTGTTTGGCTTTGGCCGCGAGCATGGGCCAATACTTTTCCATCCCACCACACCAAACACCACATGCTCTGCTAATAATCAATCTATTGGACCCTTTACTTATTTCACAAGAGATAGACGTGCAATAGGTAAGATATAGACAATTGCCACATGAGATATTGAGGTTAAAACTTGGTATACGTTCGAGTATATACCTCCTGTATGTCTTGACTATTTGCACTAATAATTAATAGTCACTTGTGATTTATCTCCTCCGTGTTAGTCTAGGGACAGATTGACATAGACACTGTGGGGATGAGCAAATCGACTTTTTTATCACATGAGACAAATAAGTTGCATGTATGAATCTAAACGGTTATATGAAAAGCAATAGATTACTCCCTTAAGTAGTTTGCACCCATTGCTTGCTCATTTTTTTTTTTTAATTTCCATACTATCTAAAATATACATATATAACTTTTTATATTTATCAAAACATTGTATATAGTTGTTGTTTTTATTATATCCGTGGCCAACTCTTAAAATGTCTATCTATTAGATATATTAAACTTTCTAATGAGCTTGTAATAAATCATCTAAAAGTCGTACCAATTTAAAAAACTCATAACTCTCTATCTAAGTTATGAAATATATATATGAGGGTATGGTTACCTTTAGAATGATATAAGGAGTGTAATATATTTAGTTTAAAGTATTTTTGAGGTACCTAAAGTTATTAGTGAATTTTGATTATTTTATAGGGGTTAGAATTTCAAAATCTTAATATAGTCTAAATTCGGGGAGTCCTAGGAAGTATTTACCAGTGTTGGTGAGTAAGTATGTCATGTCTAAACCATTTAATGAGGCTGTGACAAATTGTCTCAAGATTATCTTTTTTTTTTTTTTAAATACATTTTTCAATTTAAGCTATGGAATCTAGGTATGAGAGAATAATGATGTTAATTTGAAGTGATTTTGAAATTTTTAAGGCCATAAATGAATAATTTTGATCAAAACATGTTGATGCACCTATGATGTCTAGAATTTTAAAATATTGATATGGTATGAATTAGGGTAGTCCAAGTACCCTTTGGCAGTATTGATGACTAAATATGAAAGACCTAGACTTTTTAATAAATTTGTTCTAAATTGTCTTATGATTGTGAAGATTTTAAAAATTCACAACTCTCAATTTAAGTTGTTGAATGTGGAGTTCATGTTTGACGGTAGGATTAGGATTATACTCAGGAAGTTTTCAAAAGTGTAATGATTTTGATATTTCTAGGGCCATTAGCTAGTTTTGATTTAAACTTATTGATAATCTTATACATGCACCTTAAAAATATTTCAAATCACTTTATTATACTTCTTATATCATCCTAAGTATAACCATGCCGTTAAACATGAATTTCATAACTTAGATAGAGAACGGTGGATTTTTAAAATTGATACAACTTTTAGGGCGCGTTTGGTTCAGGGTAATCGTTGATAACCTTGATTATATGATTACCAAGTAATCACATAACTAAGGTTATAGGGAATAAAAAATAACCTCAACTTCTTTACAAGTTGTTTGGTTCAACTTAGTTAATAAAAAACCTAATTTAACATTTTACTAATTTACCCTTCCTTCTCATCTTCTTCCTTCTCTCTTTTCCGTTCCTCTATCCCGTTGCCAGCACCAACCGGCAACTTCCTCCTCCGCAAGACATCTCCGGCGACTTCCTCCTCCGCGACCCGTCTCCGGCGACTTCCTCCTCCGTCGGAATCCCTTGTCACGACAGTGAAGGTGCATGGCGAACCGGCGCTTCCTCTGGCGCCACTGGCCATAGCCTCCAACATCCTCCTTACAAGGGGTAATTCCTGCTCGATCTTCTTGATTTCTGCCTCTTATCTAATGGCGAATTGGATCTGATCTGACGCATTTTGTTTTGCTTTAGCCATGTCAGGCAGATGATAGTGGCCGCTGTGAAGGCGCTCAAGGATAAGCAAGGGTCCAGCTCCCAAGCCATCAGCAAGTTCATCCGTATCACCTACTCCGATCTTCCCTTGAAGCACGATGACATTCTGAAGCGCCAGCTCCGCCGCCTCAAGAAGCGCGGCGTTCTTTTCATGGTCCGGCACTCCTACAAGCTAGCCGCCGCCGTGGACGGCGGTATTCCGGCGAAAGGGGAGAAGAGGAGGCCGGGTCG
Organism: Kaempferia parviflora; assembly: GCA_037177295.1. Lineage (NCBI taxonomy): Eukaryota > Viridiplantae > Streptophyta > Magnoliopsida > Zingiberales > Zingiberaceae > Kaempferia > Kaempferia parviflora. Next base: position 4,045 of record JBAMIE010212001.1, read on the forward strand.
CCCTCGCAAGGTCGCGCCTGCTGCGGAGGGAGAAAGGCGGAAGCCTGGTCGGCCGAGAAAGAGCAATGCGGAAGATAGTAAGTCGGATTCCCGTGCCTCCGTCCCGATACGGAAGCCCGGGCGGCCCTGGGAATCTGTGGACGTGGGGAATGCGTCGGATTCTCTTGCTTCAGTGCCAACCCCTAAACGGAAGCCTGGACGGCCCAGGAAGGGTATGATAGCAGCTCCAGTGCTTATGGTAAAGCAGAAGAGGGGCCGACCGCCAAAGTCGTCACTTGCCTCAGCTAATCCCGATGAGAGAAAATGGATTCAGCCACCTGCCGAAGCAGCTCAGTCCGGTGAAAACCTGATACTAGGTGGGCCGCCATTATCATCAGCGGCTTCAGCTTCACCGAAGGACAAGAGGAAGCCATCGCAACCTGCTGCAAAGCTGAAGCTTTTCCCGGCGACAGATGAACCCGTACCCGGAGCTGAGTCCAGTGGGAAGAGGAAGCGGGGTCGGCCACTAAAATTTTCCTATCACACAATTCTATCGGGTGAATCCCCAGCTGAACCACCCAAAGGTGCAGCAACAGGTGGTGGTCCGCCGTCTGCCAAGCGGAAGCCTGGTCGTCCAGCCGGAAGTACCTCAAAGAAACCAAATGAAACCGGGAGTAAGAAACGCGGCGGCCCCAAGAAGCACGACGATATTCCCATGCCTACAGTTGAGGGACCAGACACGGCGGCGATGAGTATCAAACGGCGAGGGAGACCTCCCAAGAAGAAGGATTTAGAACCAACAGAATGAAGGTGTGAATCAATCTTCTCTGAACTAATGCATGACTCAATTTCTGCTCTTAGTTTGCAAAGACGGACGCGAGGTAGATAATCCTGCTTCGTCATTTTGTTCTTGTGTAGCTTTGCTAAGTTCTTAGTTTGGTAGGTGTCGAGTAGGATTGCTTGCTTGTTTGCTCAAACTAATTTACAATTTAGAAGGTAAAGCTTGACTTCTTTAAGATTCCAATTGTTATGAAATTTATAGCTATTGCATTGGATCTTCTCTGACAATTCCTCTTTTGTTTGGTACACTATCTATGAAAGAAGAAGGGAATCCAACAATTTGCTCCAGATCTCGCTATAAATCGTAATCAGTATCTTGCTGTAACTTATACAAAGTATTTAACAGGTTACAGTAAAGAACCATTCATTACTGCAATCTATCTAAATAAATCAGGATTCACTTTTTGGCATCACTGAAGAAACATTTATTACATCAGCTACAAGATCTTGAAAGAAACATGGCCATAAACAAGATCAGATACAAACTCATGCTAATTAGCATCTACATCATAAACATTGCCTTGAATGCAAAGCGAATGCTATCCTATGAACTTTTAGCTTGTGCAATCAAATATATGCACATATCGGCAACCACGATATCTACTGCAAAACATGTCACCCAATTATGGCGCCTCTTTAGCTTTCTTCTATTCTCTTCTATTTTACATGTCATGTTATGTTAGGAATCGATCTACTTAAATAAAACAAGTGTGATAGCATAGCAGGTTAACCTACAACAAGAACAATCCTCTTATGCCAATTCAAGTGTTGTAAGAGAGTGATATCTCCATTCTATATTCTGCACTTGAAGCATTGCGGTGTACAGTGCAGATATAACTAAACACGTGCTGACTTATCCTGGTGGAGCGAGTTGAGGGTCACAGAGCAAGAGAAATGGGCGGGTGATGCATCTTGCTCCTTCGGCAAATCCAGTTTGAATTAGACATTTCAGGGATGAAAAAATTATCTGATCTCAGTATGGAATAACATATGGCAACACAATCACATTAGTTGACTCAATTCGTATCGGCTTATCCCACACTTCGGGTATCTCCTCAGCTATAGGCTTTGGATTTGAACAATCACAAGATGTGTTGAATAGCCATGATAAACCCTCTTCTTGTGGCAAATCTTCTACCTCTGGAACAGAGTATATTAGATCAAGATACTTGGAATTTGGGTGAGGAGGCTTTGAAGAAACTTGATTTCTTGTGTCATCAAGTGTGGGTATCTTCAAGTCAAACGAAGATCGTTCAGTAACTTTTGATCCATTCACGCTGTGTTCCTTGTTGCACACAGGAAGCTTTCCTAATTTGATGTTATTTATGGTCTCAGGCTTCATCGAGGAACAAGCAGATTGGGATGAGTTTTCGATTCTTCCACTCTCTTCGAGACGGGAAGAAGATTTTCGAAGTTTGTTAGACTGTGATTTGAACTCTGCCAAGAATAAAGCAAAAATGTTGAAACAAATCTAAGAAAAAACAATTTAATGTAAATTTGGGAAGACTTAGTGAGGCTTGCAGACTGAAAAAGAAAAAGAAAATGAAAAAAAAAAAAGAAGTACTTACCTGGTACAAAACCATTCAACCCAAGTTCCTTTCTCTTCCTATTTTCATGAGTCGTATTACTGCCATTTTTGTCCATTTGGGAAGCTAACAATTTTAGATTTCCACCATTATTTTTTCCTAGTTCTCTTGTATCAACATCTTTAATATGTTCATGCTCATCTTCCTCCCTAACTAATGTCAGCTTTTTCTCTTCCTCAATAAGTTTGTCAATCTCATTTTTGTTCTTGTCTTGAACTCTATCAGTGCCTCTATTTTCTTGTTCATTGTAAGCATCACCCGCTTTCTTCTTCTCTTTCGCTTCAATCCTTTTTTCTGATGAATCCTTGTCCACTAATGGGTTAACACCGACTGCTTTTTTCTGGTCTATGATCATGTCGTTTAGAGCAAACTTCTTTACATCTACCCTATCACCAATTGCTTTCATAGAGCAAGCAACATCAACTGTTCTTTGAGGCAGATTGGGAAAGTTACACACTGATGGATCAACAAAGTTGAAAGATTTTTGTACCTTACTACTGGATTTCACAGGAACATTGTTGCGTTCCAATTTTGGAATTGCCATGTCTATTGCCACATATGGACAATCAGATATTTGTTGAATAACGATAGCCTCCCTCACTAGTGGTACCTTAACATCATTCCCAAATGAATTTTGCACCTTGTTTCTACCATTTACAGCAACTTTGCTATTTTCAGTAGTTTTCTTCATCAAAAAGTGATCCGATTGTTGTTCCTTACCATCATTTCCAAATAACTTTGACACTTGACTACCAGGATTCACAGTTACATTGCTATGTTCAAGAATTTTCTTTTCAGCAAAAGTTTTTCTGCATGGAGCATCAGATCTTTGTTGAACAACCATAGACTGACCCCTCGGCTGCTCCTTAATACCATTTCCAGGATTTTGTAATTTATTACCGGGAATTGCAGTGCCTGTGCTATGTTCAATTTTCTTGCTTGTCACAGTAGTTGCTGTATAAAGTCCATCCGGTCTTTGTTGAACCATACAGGGAACTACTGGTTGGTCTTTGATAGCATTTCCGAGCAACTCGCTATATGAACTTTGGTCCTTATGTGCGACATTTGCAGATCCAAGGACCTCACTGAATTTTTGAATTGAAGTAGGGAATTTTCCTGCTCTCCTTGATTGAGAATCCACACAAGTAGGAATTTCCTTGTTCCTTGGAACTCCTATTACATCGAAGCTTCTTTGAACTGTAGTAGGAGAGTTGTCAATCATTCTCGTCGCAGCACTCTCCTGTTCATCTTTGATCCGGCAAGCCAACTCATCAGAATTTTTACGATATTCAATCTCTCTGGCTTTGCATTTGCCATCATACATGCCTTCATGGTGGAAAAGGATCTGGTTTACATCCCTCTCTTTGGAAGTCCTGTTTCCGACCTTTTCCTTGTGCTTGTCCTTGTTCTTATGCTTTTCTTTTCGGTCTTTTTTCTCTTTGTGTATATCTTTCCTTCGATGTTTATCTTTTCTTTTTTCTTTATCCTTCTCCTTCTTGTGCCTTTTCAGTTTGTGTTTCTCCTGGAATGATAGTGTTAACAATTGTGATTCTTTGTAAAGAAAATCTGTTACAAGAGCAACTTAAAACTCTTTTCGATGTACCATGCTCACTAGTTGTAGTCATAACATAAGAAAAGGGCTAAAGAACAAACATGGTTGAATAAGAAAATATAACAACCAAGCTATAAGAATGCTCCAAATCAATTATTGTATGAAAGAAATCAAACATTTATAACCGTAAAAGATGGAGTGGAACTAAATAAGTAAATGACAAAATATGAATATGACTTTGATTTATGGAGTCAATATCTGAAGCATTTAGCTTATGAATTCAGGTTCCTGAACTGAAATGTCTTAAGTGACAAGAACCAAAAACTGATTATGAAAAGCAATTCAATGAGATAAAACTCGATATATTATTTAAGTGGCTAAAAAAATGGTTTAATTTATAGATGGATAGATACACAAATATTTGTTAAAGAACAACATTTTTTCAATAATTTTATCTGAAACAGAGTCAACAATGTGTTATATTGCACATACTGTAAAAGTGAAATACAAGTGCATTCTTTAAATGCAATTGAAGGATTACTATGACAATAAAGACCCTACTGCTTTACTTAATAGTCACTACCAAACACCAGTGTAAATCTGCATGAAGTTGGCAGAAGAAAGGAAAAACTGTAAAAACTAATAATGGCAAACATGCTTGAAAATGGAGAAGAAGATTATCAGATAGGCACCTTAGCCAGTAAATTGACATGGCCGCTGCTTGCACGAACACTTTCCTTCTTCTCATGACCTGGTGGTGGATAAGGGAAGCAGCGAGACATTGAAGCCTAATTCCAAATTATGCTGTTCAAGTAAGGATCAAACCAGGAAGCCATTGCTACACTCTTTTTGAGTCCAGAAGCAACTGTTCCACTCTACTCAGCACCCCCAAACAAAGCCCTAATGCTGTGCCAAAGAACTTGTCACCTAAATTTCGTTTGCCTCGTCTGCAACCTCACATTTTTATGACGCCTCGAGAATGCGCAGTGACACAAAAGCAGTGATCGCCAACAGTTTCGACTACACGAGACATGGATGAAGCGAATCCCAGGACAATTCCCAAGTGGAGCCCTCTTCCATGTCTCAGAACGCCGTCAATTCCAAAACACCAAAACCACACTCGAACATCGACAGATGCCTCTTTTTTTCACCAGGGAGCGGATCTCGGTAGCCCGAAAGATCCAAATCATGAGATGCCACCAGCCAATCTGTTGATGCCGGAGCCAAAACCCTCGTCCTTATCGATCCGGAAGTCGAACCCGGCGGAGGCGGATGCAGATGCAGAGAGGAAGGAGAAGAAGAGTAAGCCGCCCAATCACTCGAAAATAGCTTGAAAAAGAAGCAAATACGATCAAATTTCACAGCAAAAAGACCAACAGATTCAAAGATTCGGAGGATTTATGTTCGTTTGAGAAGGGGAATGGAAGGAGGACCAAGAAAAAGGGTGAAAAATCGAGCTTTTATCGATTTCTCGCAATCAGCAACCTACTTCACTCAAATTTTCGCCTTTATCAAGCGCCGCTCTCTTCCACGTCGCCGTTTCTTTGGCATGAAACCAAAAGGCAAGCAGAGAAGAAGAACCTGTCAACGGCGTTCAGGGATGACTATTTATAGTGAAGACAGAGGAGAATGAATGGGGCCATGGGGCATTTGTTTCGCTTGGTACATGGAATCATTGGTGTGTTTATCCACAAAAAAAATTAATTTGGATTAAAAAATTTAAATTTAACTATAGATTTGGATTTGCAAACTTTTAAATATGAAATCTTGATAAGATGATTCACTCTTTAGCTAATTCTAATTAATTTTTTAGAAAAATAATGAAACATCTAGTTAGATCTTGTAATAGATAATTTATAGTGTACTGCATGAGATTTTTTTTTCCCAATAAAAAAATGGACATAACAATATTGACATTTAGATGAACATCCATTAATGTTTTCTGATTTATTTATTGTCAATCAGATGTCTATCCTCCCTTATGTATTAGTTATTGTCTGGTCTAGTAGTTCTCGTGATTTACCTCTTTCGTGTTGGCCCTGACACAAATTGACGGATATACTAGGAACGAACGATTCACTGTTTACTATCAATGAGTTACTTATATAAATTTTCAGGATTGAATTGATAATCCAAAATTAGTCATTTTGACAAATTGAATACTCGATGGTAACTAAAAAAAATATCAGCACGGTAACTAAAAAAAATATCAGTATTAAATATATATTATTTT
>JBAMIE010212009.1:0-10234 GCA_037177295.1 Kaempferia parviflora
TTATATTACCATCACTTCTGAGCATCTCCAATACAAGGTTTATAAGAGGTTTGTTAAATATAAAAACCTCAATAAAAAAATTTTAATCATTGTAGGAATAAAGTTTGAGGTTTATAGTTCAAGAATAGGTTTGAGTTTTAAACCTGCTTTTTTCTCTTAAAATTAATGTAATGTGCATGTAATCATGTAATTATATCTTATGAATTGTACCATAAAAAAGTATTTAAAGTTTTAACTATTAAAAATATTTCAATAGGTTTTCTGATCCCCAAAGCTTTTTATGATCTCAATATGTCACATCGTGTCATATTAACGTTCTAAAAAAATCTCAAATCTTATGCTTATAACGGTCAAAAAAAAAATTTTATTGAGAATTTTTTATTTTATAAACCTCAAATAAATTTTACATTGGACATTGGTGGCAAAAGGTGAATCGTTCGCCCCCAGCACCTCCGTCAACCCATCCCAGGGCCAACACGAAGGATGTAAATTACGGGAACTACTAGCCCAGACAGTGAGTAGTGCATAAGGGAGGGCATACATCTAACTTTGTCAGAATTTAACTCAGACTTTATTAATAACAATATCTTATGTACTAGTTATTAGTCCTTCCGGTGTGAACAATTTTAAATTGGACATGCACAATTTTATATTGGACATGCTCTAATAGTTGGGAGTTGGCAATTCCTGCTAGGCTAAAATTTTCAAGCTGATTCTTACTAGTCGACACCGCACACATGCTGCATCTCCAAGTAGTAGTTCGTCCCCTCGGGGCGGTGCGATAGTTAAGACATGGGAGCTTGTCACATGAGGTCTAGAGGTCGAATCTCGGCACGCCCGAGTATATACCTCCCCCATGTCTTGACCATTTGCATTTATGGCTAGTAGTCATCCGTAGTTTACCTCCTATGTGGTGGCTCTGGGACGGATCGGAGGGATCGATGGGGGCGAGCGATTCACCTTTTGTCTCACAAATGGCATAGCCAGCCCAGGTGATCTACTTGAGTTGATCTCGGGCTGCGGACCAAGAGCAGTGACGTCGATACCATCACCCCTAGGTTGCCTCCCTCTTTCTCTCAAGTTTTTCCTTTCTCTCGTCGTAAATCCGAACTTGTCTCCTTCTCAACACCGTCTAGCCCCTGGGCTAAGCTTGGGTAGGCGTTAACATATGGGCAAAAAGCGAATCGCTCGCCCCCATCGATCCGTCTCAGAGCCAACACGGAGGAGATAAACCACAGGTGACTACTAGCCATAAGTACAAATGGTCAAGACACGGGGGATTGGGTAGGCGTTAACATATGTGACAAAAAGGCGAATCACTCGCCCCCCGCCAACCCGTCCCAGAGCCAACACGAAGGAGGTAAACCATGGGTGGCTACTAGCCATAAGTGCAAATGGTCAAGACATGGGGGAGGTATATGATCGGGCGTGTAAAAATTTAACCTCTAAATCTCATATGATAAGCTTCCATGTCTTAGTCATCGCGTACCGTCCCGAGGGGACGGATAGGCGTTAACATAGCTCCGCCCTTATCTGGTCACCCATTTGATAATAGACCATCAATTTTCATCAATTTTGGTAGGCGTTAACATTCAAGGAACTCCTCCATGCCCAAATAGCATGCACCAAGCACCAAGCACCAAGCACCACGCGACTTCAAATGCTCAAAACCCTAGTGTCGAATATCTTGTCTTCTCTAGGTCTTTTGCATCTGAGCACCAAGCGCCTCATACTCCCGAGCTCTGCTACATCCATTTCCTCTCCTGCCCGTCTCCTTTTGGGCCCGACCTAGCGAACCGGGTCATCTGGACTCGTCAATCGTAGATTATTACAGGGTATCATCACAATTGATATGTTTGTTGACACAAGAAAATAGTTGATCTTAGAACTTACTAATTCAAGGAAGTACTTGAGTAGTTCATGATCTTTTAAATCTTATAAACGAACTAAAGAACAATTCTAAGCAACCAGCAAGAACACAGTTCTCTTGCAAAAATTCAAACTCTGTTTCAAGTTTGTTTAAACCCCAAAGCTGAGATTTTTATATTGTGTATAGAGAAGAATTTTACCTTTAATGTCCTTAAAAATGGCGTCTTTGGGAGAGCACCGTGCATTTTGACGCGAGCACCGATGCGACAGAGACGGCGGAGAGCTCGGTTTCTTCCTCCAATGGAGTTGGGTGATTGATGTCTACGAAGCCGCTAGGGGAAGTGGTGGCGCCGGCAAGATGGGATCTTTTATGGCCGCCGAGGGCCTGGCCGGAGATGAAGGTCCTGGAGCAGTATGGGCATTGGTAGAGCTTGGCAGTGGTGGCGGGCTTTGGATCGCCGACGTGGATTCCGACTCCGGCTGTGGTCGAAGCGCACTCTGTTCCTTTTCTTTTATGGATCGCGCGATGGCCACCAAGCGCTTGGTAGGATTTGAAGGACTTCCGGCAAGTGTCGCACTGATACTTGGTCCTTTTCGGGCACGATTTACTGGCGGCGAGTGGCGGTAATTCGCCGTCGTTTTCGTACTCTTTTTCCTCGCTTCCGTAGTGGATCTCCTCCTCGTCGACGGACTGGCAGCGCTTCGTTCCCGACTTGGACCAAGCGTCGCGCGAGAGCAATATGAGGCAGAACGCGACGTCCTCCTCCCGGACGCCATCGGATACGGAGCTGCGCGGCTCGGTCTCGCCGGAGAGATCTTCTTTTGGGCAAGGACGATCCAGCCGCCGCTGGAACGACGACGACTCCGCCTCCTGGCTCGCTCCGACAGGGGAGGATCCTGCGCAGGCGCCGCCGCCTGCCACGGCGCGGAAGCTTCGGCGCCTGGTCCGGTTCTCCCACGTCGCCGCCTCCGGGAAGGCCCTCGAGGAGGCGAACGGCGACGCTACCCTCAGCCTCCGCTGCACGACGTGAGATCGCATATGGCCGCCGAGAACGCGTCCACTGGAGAATCGCCGGAAGCAGAGCCCGCACCTGTGCCCGTCCATGCCCTGCTTCAAAGATGGGATCTTTATACCTTTTCCGACTCCAAAACTCCAACTTGAACTCACCGCACTCTGCAACTGGAGAGCGACGAGACAAGAAGAAGGAGATGCAGATCGGATCAGCATAGAACGTACGCCTTGGCTTGGCTGGCGCCTCCGCCTGCCACCTCGCCGAGCCAGCGAAGTCGGCACTGGAAGCGGAAGGAGCAGCAGCTGTCGAGATCTCGTTGGAGGCCTGACCCGGCTAATGCGAATGCCTGAACCACCGTGAACCGGTCGATTTGGTACAAGTGCATTCTTCTTCTTAGCTTAAATCCAGCATGAGTGCAAATGTATACTAATGAGAAGTTAAACATGACCCTTTTTTATCTTAATCATTTATACTAATAACTAATAATTAACATAATTTATCTCCTTATTATTTTTTAAATGGATTGATTAAGGCTATTTCAGAAGCAAATGCATGAGTCTATTCGTGAACTTTTCAAATAGATTTAAAAATATTTAAATAGTATTTAAAATTATCAAAATCAAATGGTTCAAACTAAATTTGATAATTTTTTCAAACTAAATTTAAACTTATAATATTTTATTTAATTATTCAGCTTAATGAAAATCATAATTCGATTCTACTTAAATCAAATTTGAAACAATTCATATTAAATTCAAATTTTATTTAGCTTAAGTCAACAAAATTATTTATATTTGCAATCTTAAATTCATCTATTTACCTAACAGACAGCCCTAAAACTTCATATAAAAGGATTCTACGTGTAGTTTGATCCATTCACAGTCCTAAGCAACTCAGACTAGACCAATTTAAATTTAGCAAAATAAATAATAACTAGGAAAAAAAAAACTGAGACTTTATTCAACTCATTTAATGGTTAATATCGTACATGGCAAGCAAGGGCGGAGTCACGTTGTAAGCTACCCAGGTTGTAGCCCGGGTAACAAATGACGGTGATAAAGAATTTTAATGGGGAAGAAAGGAAAAAAAAAAAAACAAGGAAAAGAAGCAGCTAGCTTGGGGCAACAACGACGGCGGCTAGCCCCGGGCGATGACGTGGGCGCTCATGGCCCACGGCCTGAGATCAGCCCGGGTGATCTACCCGGGCTGGCTCCACCATTAATGGCAAGAATTCATAATAACACAGTTCTGCAGAGGTATGATCCAGTTAACATCTCCGCAAAGAAAGAAAGAATGAAGAAGTACTAAATAACCATCCTGGTTTTGATAAAATTGGCAGCAGCAAGAAAAAAACAGGTTCTGAACTTCGACAGTCAGTGGATCATCAGTGCTTCATGTGTCGTCGATTCCATCTGGAAGAGGACAGTAATGTTTAGGCCAATTTTCGATCGCGCAATAATAGAGATAGACTGAATGCATATGTTCTATATTCCAGTTTGACAAAAGTGAAACCATACAGTTCAGGAGATGGTTGCGCTATCGAATGCAACAACAGCTTCCTGCCGCACTTATGCTTTAACAGATTCTTCTCAATGTTTCAAAGTTACAAAAACTATAGACCAGCATTGCATGGAAAAATACATTGGATTAACGATGAACATCATAATCATTCATAACACAAAGGCTAATTATTCTTCATATTCATCAGAAAATTGATAGTAGTATATTTTGAGTCTGGTGCAACAACAATAATGACTTTTTAAAGAAATAATAAAGAGGAGCTAGAAGTTCTGTCGAAGTACATACTGACTATTGATGCATTATGATGCATAGGATGTTCAGTATTTATCTAACTTGAACTCTTGGATCTTCACATTTGGTATAAACATATATAATTAATTGTCTATTAAGTTTATATCCACCCTGAAAAACCATTTGCTATCAGCCAACGTTCAACCTTAGAAATTCAAGAACTAGTTCAAACAAGAGCACACATCAAGTAAAAAAGACAAATAAAAGGCAAATCCTTGTCAAGCAGTACTTGGTGAATGTGTCATCAACAAACAACAAGGCCATATCATAAACAAGAAAAATGATCTTGAACAACTCTATGATGAATGATGACATGCTACCACTATCCGAGCTTTACTTATCTTTGTCAAATTTGGCATCCCAATGAGCACTTGATACTTGCAGCAATTCAAATGGGGATGTTCTTCACAATGCAGGGTCTTAAGTTGCCAATGTATTTAGTTTTCTAGCTAATCAGTTTTAAGAAATTATGTGATAAACTATGTCCCTGACTGGATTGAGATCTAAGCCATTTCAGAATTTAAGTGAAGCAAAAGCAGAATTAGGTTATTAAAACCTACAGGGAACAAATATAAGCAAGGATAGTGATTACCACAAAAACATGTCAACAACATTTAAACTCCAGGATAGCCAGGAATACCCTGTGAAATAGCACGGCAACACCGAGAAGTCGAGCTCAGGCACGAGGTCAATCTTGCCACCGCCACCGCGCTGTGAAGCGGGAGAAGAGACCCACTGCAGCACCCCAGCTGCGCAGGAAACCTTCAAAAACGGCCGTAAAAATCCAATCTTTAGAGCCGAGAAGACCAACGAAGGAGGCAAAAATCAAACGCTGAACGAGAAACAAAAGGGCGAAGCTTGATGAACCTGGAAAAGGGCGGGAAGCGGCGACCGGGAGCGGTAAACGCTGAAGCAGCGGCCGGCTGGCGAGACGAGGAAGCAAGCCGCGCCGCTGCTTTCGACATCGAACTCGAAAGGCAAGACTGGATCGCACTGAGCGAGGCGCGGCTTAGGGATCGAAATCCGGCTGAAGCCATGAGTGATTGAGGAAATTTTGAGCAAAGCGGCAGCAGTTAGGGTTAATAGCTTGTTTGAGCCGGTTCGGTTCCAGTACACCGCGGGCACAGTTAGTTATCCGAGTCCAGTGTACAATTTGAGCAAAGCTCAATTAAATAATATTTGAAGTTCAAATTATTATGGAAGCGAAGATTTATCCCTCAAGCTAGATAGAGAAGAAAAACCCAAGAATATCTGATCAAGTTCTTCTATCGTAATCCATTTAGATTTGGTTTTACTTACAATGATCCCTAAAAGACTCCCTAAATTTGTCTCTATGAAAATCTTTTAAATAAACCATAATAATCAGATCCACAATAGAATATAAATTTATAACTCTTAACAAATATGATGAAGAAGCTGAATAGATACGATAATTTTTAGAAGATGTTTTTAGATGCCAAAATCGGTGCCAACAATCTGTATACATTGCGATAGTCAATCAACAATTAGTCGGACACAGAGTCATCTGTATAATGATAAGTCTAGACATATATACCGTAGACATAATACCATTAGACAACTACTCTCAACGGAAGTTATTACTGTTGACTATGTGAAGTCAAAGGATAACCTAGTAGATCCTCTAACTAAAGGGTTAAACAGAGAGTTAGTTGTAAGTTCATCACAGGGGATGTGCTTGAGGCCGATAAAAAATATTGGTGCAAAGAAAATACAACCTATGCAAAGCGGTAGCAGTTAAGTAGGGTTTATAGCTCATTTGGGAATGGACATCGATTTGAGCCGGTTCAATTCAGTACACCGCGGGCACAATTAGTTATCCGAGTCCAGCGTACAATTTGAGCCCAAACTCAATTAAATAATATTTGAAATTCAAATTATTATGGAAGCGGAGATTTATCCCTCCAAGCTAGATTGAGAAGAAAAACCTAAGAATATGCGACCAAGTTCTTCTATCGTAATCCATTTAGATTTGTTTTCGCTTACAATGATCCCTAAAAGACTCTAAATTTGTCTCTATAAAATCTTTTATATAAACCATAATAATCAGATCCACGATGGAATCTGAGTTTATAACTCTTGACAAATATGATGAAGAGGCTGAATAGATACGATAATTCTTAGAAAATGTTTTTAGATGGCCAAAATCAGCGCCAATAATCTGTATACATTGCGATAGTCAATCAACAATTGGTCGGACACAGAGGCATCTGTATAATGGTATGTCTAGACATATATATTGTAGACATAATACCATTAGACAACTAATCTCAACGGGAGTTATCACTGTTGACTATGTGAAGTCAAATGATAACCTAGTAGATCCGCTAACCAAAGGGTTAAACAGAGAGTTAGTTGCAAGTTCATCACAGGGGATGTGCTTGATGCAGATAAGAAATATTGTTGCAAAGGACATCCAACCTATGCAGACTAGAGATCCCAAAAATTAAGTTCAAAGGGATAACCTAACTACACTGACAAAGTTGTTGGGTGAACAACCCAATGAATTAGCGAAGGATGGAGGTTAAGCACATGACTTTTAATGATCCAGTAGAGTAATATGGAATATTCTTAAGAGATTACCTATGTGACCCTTAAAAAGACTCCCTAAATTTATCTTTATGGAAATATTCTAAGCAAATCATAATAATCAGATCCACGATGGAATCAAATTTATAGCTATTGATAAATGTGGTGAAGAGACTGAATGGATACGACAATTCTTAGAAGATGTTCCTAAATGGTCGAAACCGGTGCTGATAATCTGCATACATTGCGATAGACAATCAGCAATTGGTTGGACACAGAATCATCTGTATAATGGTAAGTCTAGACATATACGTCGTAGACATAATACCAATAGATAACTACTCTCAACGGGAGTTATCACTGTTGACTATGTGAAATCAAAGGAAAACCTAGCAGATTCGCTAACTAAAGGGTTAAACATAGAGTTAGTTACAAGTTCATCACAGGGGATATGCTTGATGCCGATGAAAAATATTGGTGCAAAGGAAACCCAACCTATGCAGATTGGAGATCCCAAAAATTAAGTTCAAAGGAATAACCTAACTACACCGACAAAGTTGTTCACTGTGGGTGAACAACCCAATGAATCAACGAAGGATGGAGGTTAAGCACACAACTTTTAATGATCTAGTAGAGTAATATGGAATATTCTTAAGAGATCACCTGTGTGAGAAAAGAAGTGGGGTCGCTTCAAAGACAATTGGAGGCATAATTCTTAAAATTTCTCACAGAACCAGGAGTGTTCATGACCAAAAACGGACACACTCATGAGAACTGAGATGTATCAAGGAGAGTTTTGGGTGAGATATATCAATGTTTACACAGACAGCGAAACAGTTCAAGGACATCGTGTCTACTGTCAGCCAATAAGCAAACAGATCTTCAAAAGAGAAGGTTTAAAGAATAAAATTTACCCATCCTATCCTGAATCAACTATTGAATGCTATTACATATCCTGTTTCCATTCATGTGGGGGATTGTTGAAAAAAAATGTGAATCAAAAAATGGTGGAGAAGACTTCATTGTGCATGAGACTTTAGTCTCACATTAGAAGTTTTAAGACTTGATAGTTAGTTTATATTGTTTAATATGAATGAATGTTGTGAACAAATACATGAGGAGAGACTCTCTCTCAAGCATGGGTGCGCAGGGGATGTGCAGATCTAGGGCTCGGATTGTACCGAACTCAATTGACTCATGTATGAGCATGACTTACACGCATCGAATGTTGGACCGGTCAAGGCAAAATTTGCCCAAATGAATTAACCAACATTTTTATTTTTTTTCTCCAAGTATAACATATGCTCTAATGAAATTAATGGACGATGTATAACATTTCTTTGGTGGGAATAAAAAACCACTAGAGGTTTTTTATTTTTATTTTTTGTGGTTTCATTAGTGGTACTCCCCTATAAAACTGAGCATAATACTTGAGCAAAAATATAAAAAATAAAAAATAAAAAATCTTTCCATCCACCTTCCCTCTCTCTCTTCTTCTCTGTCGTGTATCTTTTGCTTGACAGAATACTCGTGATAGCATTCGGGTACTCATTTAGTTTGCTGCGACCACTAGTGCTTGGTGGAGACTCGTTGGTCGCATTTGTATCCTAAGAAACAGATGATCCAAATTCATCCTCGCAGCACCGCCAGAGGTGGGCCAATCTGTTTTAAGGAGACTGCGTTGAATGCAGACCTTGACCTCTTGGTTTTTGAACCCTCAAAAATTAGACACTCGGTTGACACTCGGCACCCAGTCAACACTCGGTAATCAGACTCGGCAGTCAACGTCCGTTCAACGCTTGGTAAAAATCAACTCCATTGGCAGCTTGAGATTATCTGCTCAGGTCATCTCGACAAATAAGTTGAATTTGATTTGGTGTAATTTTAATTTAGCTAATTTCTCAAAATCTCCGGCATATTATCCAACAATCTTAAAACATATTCGGTTTATTGAGATGACCATAGAACAAAGTGTTGAGGTGCAACAAACTCAACACATGAAGACCCCTGCCCCGATTAGTAATGTGTCAAACAACCATGGGAAAAGACCAGAGAAGTGTTGGGACCTTTATGCCGGCTAGAGGGGGTGAATACGCCGGTCACCCACGTACCTTCCTACGTTGTTAGCGCCGCGGAAAACCAAACAACACGTAAGAAATCTAAACTAGAAAATACTAAACACCACAAACAAACCTAACACGGTGATGTAACGTGGTTCGGAGATTCCTTACTGCTACTCCACGACTGTTCGTAAGGTAGACTATCCTGATCCGTCGGTGGATAATTCCCCAATAAACTCCGGCTGGCTCACGTAGCTCCTTGTGGGTGGAGAAACCTCGCCACAACCCTTCCGAGACCTCTCGAATGCACACGAAACGCACTTAAACTTTGGAGACTACTAATAGACTTTAACTAAGCCTATTTCATCAACCTTGCTCAAGCTTCCCGAGCTCTCTTAAATAGAGCTCGGGTAGAAAATGTAGGATCGAAGAAGACGATAGAGGGGGTAAATATCGTTCGTTAAAAACCATAATAATGCGCAGCGGAAATTAAATAGACATAATAGATTTACTTCGTTCGGAGCCGACTTCGACTCCTACTAGAAGGCCCGCACCTGAGTGCTTCGTTGGGCAATTCTATAATATCAAAATTATTACAAACTAAGTACAATATTGCAAAATTGGAATTTAAAATTACCGACGACTAGATTAATCGAAGGTCGCGTTCTTGGTCGTCGGAGGAGCTTTTCGGCGTCGTAGAGTCATTTTTAGAGCAGAGCGCAGAAGCGAAACTTGTTTGGATTGATGATTTGAAACTTCTGCCAAAACACCTTTTATAGGCCATTCCGGGCGCCCGGACCGATCCGGGCGCCCCACATGGCAACTCCCCGTCAAAGCTTGATCCGCAGAATTTATCCACTCCCGGGCGCCCCGCACCGCTGACGTGGACTGCCGACTTCATCAAAGCTTTATCCCTTGGGTGCGGAACATCCC
>JBAMIE010212030.1:0-10233 GCA_037177295.1 Kaempferia parviflora
GTTAACATGTTCAAACTCAATTGATTTCTACTGCTCTTCAGAGATATCAAATTGCCCTCCAAAGAACACAATAGCTTGATGCAGGAGCAGAAAGAATCTCTATGATTGATTCAAAAAATAGCATGGTAGACAAATAGGAGTAGACTAGAAAATGGTTGAACTACAAAGATAACTTAGGAGAATAGCAATGTTTTGTATTTTGCATGCGAGAATAGCCAAGAAAAATGTGAAGAATAAGTACACCCAAATATACATCCAATGTCGGGTTCAGCGAACCCGTGACCTCGAGGTCATATACAACAACTTTACCGTTGCGTCAAGGCTCTCCTGTGATAGAAACAAAATCAAATTAAAATTAAGTTGTAGAATTTTTTTCAATTACTTCTTCGCATCCAAGAAATAAAGTGATATTTAATGCATAAAGCAATCAAATACTCGTGAATAAATTTAAACACAACTACACAATATAAAAAATGATGATAATTAATTAAGTTAAATATTAAACAAATTAAAAGTTAACATGTTCAAACTCAATTGATTTCTACTGCTCTTCAGAGATATCAAATTGCCCTCCAAAGAACACAATAGCTTAATGCAGGAGCAGAAAGAATCTCTATGATTGATTCAAAAATAGCGTGGTAGACAAATAGGAGTAGACTAGAAAATGGTTGATCTACAAAGATAACTTAGGAGAGTAGCAATGTTTTGTATTTTGCATGCGAGAATAGCCAAGAAAAATGTGAAGAATAAGTACACCCAAATATACATGGTGGTATCATGAGAGATAATAATTGTGAAGGGGATCCAAACACAGAACTAAAGGAAGCATGCAGTTTATTTGGTAGCATGTAGTGACAACGACATAAGAAGTTAGGAACTTCCTTATGAAATATTAGTGGATGAAGTGCCTGGATGCTCCCTAGCAACACCATTCTATTGGGAGGTATCCAACTTATAAGATTGATAAAGGATAGGATAGAGAGAAATGATTAAACGGTATAAAAAAAATACTTCTACTTCTTAGCATTGTTGTTTCTCAAAGCTTCAGTTGACACTATAAATTGACTTCTGTCAACCCAAAAGGAATAGAAAATATAAAGTTTTTTTAGCACCCTTTAAATAAGAAAAGCTATGCCTTCCTAGAGTAATCAGGAATGAAAGAATAAATGAATGAAAATAACAAAGTATCTCAAATGAAATTTTGAGTAAACTTGACTTTGACACCAAATATTAGAATGTAATTAGGAAAACGGTTTGAAAGCTCATTTGTTGGCACCAGGCGCTGTAATTCAAGAAACCAATTATCTGAAAGCTGAAACCAATAATCAGGTTCTGCTGCAGTCTGAAGGCTGAAAGCTGATGGAAAAGAATAAACCAACTGATCTGGAGAAAAGGGAACAGCATATGCTAAGAAATCTCTGTCGGGGCCCAGATCTGGCGTAAGCAGTAGATTGCTACCAATGATGTACAAAGACTCAAAGAACAACAGACTGTGTGCAGAGAAGAGAGCTGGCTGTGAGTTATCTTCCATGCTGCTTGCTGAAATTTCTTTTGAATAGGGAAATTGAGAACACATGGAGGTACAAGCTGCACAAGGATAGAAAGGAGGGAAACAAGTTTTGAAACTTCCATAGGAAAAAAAAATGAGAATTTTACATAGAACCAGAATTTTTCATACCATAATGGGGAAAAGTTATCAACGTTTGCCCATAAGGTAGCTGATGCAGTTGACAAATGTCGGAACACAATCACACACGGAAAAAGGGGATCTCACAAAATGCACAAACCTCACGAAGAAAAATAATATCGTAAAATAAATTAAAGAACAATTCATTAGATAGGACCCTATAAACTCATAATAAGACCCAATTGTCTAAAAATTGTTTATCACTATAAATTGCCACTTTGAAACTTACAACCTTTAAAAAAAATAAGCTTATAAAACTTTAAAAGTCAAACTTTAATATAAACCTTAAATTTAACCATAGTTTTGAACCACATCAGTATTCCCTTTACCTTTTTTATATTACAATATTGTCATCTTATATAAATATCCTTAAGTTTGGTATATTTACATATAAGTCCTAGTTTATTTACAATTCGGTCTTCAATATGTTAAGATTATTTCTGTTTCTTGACATTATCAATTTGTACGTAGAATTCAGTAAGTTTAATGGTATAGGCTAATACTTTTAGAGCTGGTGACAATTGAGACTCGTCTTGAAAGTAAAAACTGTAATTCATGTCCAACTGGAAACCTGTTTTTCAACGATTTCCAAGTTAAGAAAGTTTAAAATTCATTCTGTGATTATCATCATCATGAAGAATTTGAGCATTGTCATTTTGATGTTATGTTTATCATGGAACAGGAGTTCACGTTGGTCTTGCATATTTTTTGTTCTTTATATTCTGCTGGGTGTCTATTTCCTCACAAACCTTATTCTTGCTGTTGTTTATGATAGCTTCAAGAACCAGGTAACTCTCATCCTACTAAATGATTCTGAGTATCAGTTTAATCTATTGATTCATGAATGTGACAGAGACTTTATTTGTAGCTTGCAAAACAAGTTTTTCAGATGGACCTAATGAGAAAAAACATCTTGGAAAAGGCATTCAATCTTATAAATGTTTCCGTAAGTTCTCTTCCAAGATTAAACCTCTACTTTTACAATTGATTTCCTCCCACTTTTATCCTCGTTTTTTCTTAAATACTATATTAATTTTATCACGAAATTATATCCAACTATCTAACAAGCATGTTGGAATATAGATGTCACTCATTGGCATGGCTTAGAACTAATGAAGGTTATGTGATAATTTCTTTGGTACCTGCTGAGTTAGAAACATCTATACAACTAAAACATAGTTTACAAAATTCACATTTATAAACACAATTACAATTACTCCGTCTTAATATAAGAAAAATTGTTAAGTAAACTTTGATTGCAAAATCAGCCATACATACGTTTTCTTGTTCCTATAAACATAAGCAAAACATAACAACAAACACCAACAAGATTTAAGCATTAAGTTGTATGACATAGCAAAATAAGATAAAAAGAATTGCAAGCAAAATCCTAAAATTCCTAAAAGCATGCAAAGCAAAGTGCATCCATAGTGGGAGGCCCGGGTGTAAATTTTTGAAATGGATGTTGATTTGATAAAAGTCATCAGTGTTGAATCAAAGGAATATGAAAAATGCCATTCAGCAAGTTATTTAAGGAATTAAATGTGATGAACCTTATTCCTAAATTATGATAATCTTCATAAATCACGTAAACCTCTCATCTATGGCATAATACTTACCTGGTCCAAATAGTTTTTGCCACGTTTGTATTGTTATTATATGCTATTTGCTTCTGGTTGTTCAACGGTATACTTATAAATTGTAAAAAGGTGCTGATGCGTTGCTTTAGCATTTGATTCATGTTACTTGAACATCAATTTCAGGGCTATTTGGACAAACAACAATGTAGTCGTCTATTTGAAGAATTGAATGAATATCGGTAAGAAGTATTACGATACTTGTGAACATGGATTTCTCATTTTCTTTAATTGCTATGGGCAGCAAATTAAATGTTGAAGCTTTACTTATGCAGCTAGCCCAGTAATATTGTATGTCTGCCTATGTAGATTACAATCACATGTTTTCTGGAATTTATTTGTAAGATATATCTGCTTGTCCGTGATGTGCAAAAGTAGACCAGATGCAGATCAACGTACACAACATGGCTAAAACAGTTGAGCTAGACAGACTAGTGTGTTAAGCTGCATGCTTCTGGTTAAATGTGTTTCTGTTCTCTCTCTCATTTTGACCTAGCCTTGTGAAAATGTTTATTCTTTGGATGTAAACTTTAATGCTTCATGCATTCACGATATCCACATTACAACCTTCTCTAACTGTTTTCTTGATCATTCTTACATTTTGCTAATTGAATATGAACCTGAACCCAACACAAGCTCCATCAGAGCCCTATTTAGTGTTTTTGCTTCCTTGCTTCCAAAGAATAATATGGTTTGGTGTTGCCTAGTCTATTTGTTTGTTTGTTGATGTTAGTATGCCATAAAATTCTATGTTTGTATTAGGTCTTTGCCAAAAATTTCAAAAGAAGATTTTGAATTGATATTCGAGGAGCTTGATGATAGTGGTGATTTCAAGGTAAAGATTTCTTTTCTATCTATGTTCAGTTAAGTAATTACCAGTCAATTCTTTGTGCATAAACACCTCTTCCCTTTCTCTTTCATGCCATGACTATACTTATGATACCAGATGATTAAATGGCCTCTTTGTTTCCTTAATAAGGGTGAATCTTTGGCTAATAATCATCACATATACTTTTCAGGATAGATGTACCCAAATGCTTATAAAGATGTGTCCTAGGAGAAAATTGACAGTTCTATTCTCATTATCCGATGCAAAATAGGAATTTGGTTTATTTTTAAGTTTTGATTTATAAGGATCAATTATTTTATTTGAATAATCTCCTCTTTAAGAGAATTAGTTTTTAAGTAATTATTTTAGTTAATTTTTTGCACCGTAACCCCACTTTGTGGGGTAAAGGCTTGGTTGTTATTGTTAATTTTTTGTGGCGTTGCGTAGTTTTAATATGTTTTAATTTAAAGTCAAAGTATTAGAGTGTCTCGTGTCTGACTCAAGTATGGAGGGGCAATGAAGCGTCAGAATATCAGAGCTTTTCCCCATCAAGCATTGTAATACCGAGGTTGTCTTTTTTCCTCTCTCTCTCTCTCTCTGTGTGTGTGTGTTCAACTCACTAGAGATCTTGGAAGTTAGAACAAAATTGAATCTTACTTGAGCAGGAAGAATTCCTCATATCTAATTCCCATCATCCATTCTTTCTTCTTTTCTCTAATTTCTCTCCATTATCCTCCCTAATTTCTCCAACTCTTTGGAATCAGATATATTCTTCTGAGATCTAACTTCTTGCTTTATTCACAGTAGTAACTACTTGCTCGGCCTCCCTTTGTTGCAGATTTAGTCCTATTTCACCAGTTTTTTCTACTTGCTCTTCCTTTTCCATCTCCAGAGCTGCTATGATCTCACTAAATCATCTTCCAACATCAGTCGACTCTCCTTGACCGCTCTTTTTTCATCTTCACCCATTTTCAAGTCTCTTCCTTATCTGGCCCATCTTTTTGCTATTCTATCCTTGCAGTGTCTTCTTACTGCTAATTCTTCTTCTCCGTCGGAGCATGGAGGTAGCTTAATGGGCTTTCTATAGATCCACAACTTCGATAGAACTACTTATTTTTTTCTTTGTTTCCTTTTATTTTCCTGCCTTCTTTCTACCTTTTGTTCTGATTTCTCTTCATTCTTTAAAAATAAACTTTATTTCATTTGCTTGCTGTTTGTGCACCACCTGAAGACATGAATAGAGAAAACATTTTATTCTCTTTGCTACCCATGAAGATCTAAACAGAAAATATTCTGTTAAGATTTAAACATCTTGTTCTGAGCTTTTGGTCCCTAGCCAAAATGAGATGTGCCCATATCATGTTGGGCATGCCGACATGTGGTGATAGAGACACCAATGAGGAGGAAGGAATCAAGGAGGAGAAGAGGAAGAAGATCCAAACGAGAGGAAGAAGAGAATATGATATCTTGAATCCTAGCCCTTGTGATCGAATCGCTCATGGAAGTCTTGTATTGAAACTCCAATGTCATCTTGCACTAAAACTCCAATGTCTTTGTGACCACTGCCTTCATTGTGGACCTGGCAGAAGCCATGTGCAAAGGCTTTGATGCCCTTGTGGTCATTATTGTTGTCATGGACCTTACAAAAGTCAATGTCTGTCTTTGCCATTGTTATCGTTTGTGTTTCATTGTCTCCATCAGTTTCTTATGCCTATCAGTGGGCAGAATAGGATGTTTCACATATGTTGAATGACCCTCAACAAATTTTTTAGCCATCTATTATGTTCTCATTTTGGTACTTCTAGCAAAGGAATGAGAATTTTTTTTAACCATGTACCATGTTCTCATTTCGATACTTCTAGCAAAAGGAAGCGTTATGCTATTCCTTTTAGCTCTCGAGATTTCTCTCATTTCATTTCATCCTTTTTTCTATGTTTTCTGTCTTTCCTTCTTTCCTCTCTCTTTGTTGATCAGAGACATTATTGGTTGTGTGTTGATCAGGGTCAAAGGAATCGTCGGTGTCTTGGTCTATTAACTCATTAATTTTGTTTTGCTTGTGTGCAAATATTCTGCATTCATTTTCTAGTCATGGTCTTGGTTGGTGATTTTTTCATATATATTTTTTTAAAACTTCTCTAATTAATGAACAAGATAAGACTAGAAAATCTCGACGCCCAAGCTTGAGCGAGTGTAGAAAGTGTTAGGCTAATAAGATTATTAGTGCAGTGGAATTAGTCCCTCTTGAACCAATGTTTTTTTCTTTCTTGATGAAGTATTTGTTGGGTCAACAATTCATCACAGGAAGATTTTTTTTTTTTTTTTGTAACTGAAGTTGGGTTTCCTGTAAATTAACTGCTTAAGATGTAGATGACACAGTTTACTCGACACCAGAGAATTAGAGAATATAATTATAAGCTGGTTTTCTCTTTAATAATGCAACATTTGAAGATTTTAAACTGAGTGCAATTTTTAGGCATTTATTGACTATTCCATTCTAAAAAGAATCTTGACCAAAATTGTCCTTTTTCTTGGTTAAAAGCTAATGAGAGAATTACTGGTTTGAATTTTATACAGCTTTATCTGTCTTTATTTTCTTTTGTAAGAGCTTAACCAATCCATTATATTCATTATCTGGTCTGACTGGATCATTTTTTGCAAATTATTCTTACTTTTCTAGGATGCAACCTAACTCACGTTCTCTTTTGCCAAGTACTCTACATGTTCATGCCTTTGTGGCTTCTTTGCATGTAACTTTTCTGCAGATTTGTTACTATCCATTGAATATCATATAACTCTAAAACTTCAATACTTTTCTCAATGCACCTTATTTGATAATCTCATTTGTATTTCCAAATTCAGTAAATATAGATTTCTTTAATTTCTAAAGTTTGAAACTAAAAAAATCTAACATCTAAAAATAAGAAATGAATTAAATAATGGACACAATATTGAACTAGAGTAGTTTGAAGATGTATGACTGCCTTAGGACGAGATACTTGACACCTTATTTTATGACAGAGCTTGGTGAATAATTTTTTATATATAAGTTCTTCTATAACTAATTGTTAGTTTAAGTTGAACTTTTAATTTGGGCACTACATATTTAGGGGCTCTTCATTTCCGCCATCTCAAAATTCTGATTTTGTGTTATATTCTCAGATTAATTTGGATGAGTTCACTGATCTTTGCAATGCTATTGCATTACGGTTCCAAAGAGAAGCTGCAGTGAGTCAATCTTTACCTGTTGTCTTTGAGTTCTGTTACAATTCATGCTCAGAGAGATTTAAAATATAAGAATTACCACTTGTTCTGAGGTAGTTACCTTCAGGATTTGAAAAATGCTATATTTTGATACCTTTGGTCTCTTTGCAGCCATCATGGTTTGAGAGCTATCCAACATTTTACCGATCACGTCCGTGCGAAATGTTAAAATCATTTGTTCGCAGCACAACGTTTGCTAATATTGTGGGGTTTCTGCTTATAATCAACCTAGTTGCTGTTGTAATTGAAACAACGGTAAGATTAATAGTGATACTTTGTATTCATGTTGATGGATTTCTAATTAAAGAGATGTATGTGGTAGATCCTTCATATACAGTAAATCAGGACATGCATTTACACCTACTCTTGTGCTTGTAAAGTTTGGAAATAAGCTCCTATGAGTGGAAACTTACCTTCCATTAAAAGATTTTTCCATTGTTGAATTTTATTCCTGAAAAGGTTCCATGCCAAATTCTAAGTTCCAATTACTATCCAAAAGGATAGTAAGATTAGGTTTTCCTGAATAACATGCACACTCCTACCCCTTGTAGTTCCTTCACCTATTTTTGATCATTTTCTGCTCTTATGAAACAATTACTCTGCAAGTGTTATGGACATGCTTGTGGGCATTTTTATAAAAATGTTCCATACATCTGCACTTATGTCAGCAGTGCTTCACAACATATAAATGCCTGTACATGCATATGATGACACATATTGCTTTCACAATTTAGTTACCAACTGAGCTAGTTTATATATTCAGGAATAGAGTACATTGGAGAAGTACATGAACAGTCTGACCAAATAAATGGAACAAAACAAATGATAAAGGAAGAAATCCTTGCTGATGTAAGAATTATTAAGAAAATATTATTTGATGATTTGGAAAAAAAATATATTGCTTATGCACTATATGCATTTTGTTAATCATTATATTTTGGTGAAAAAATTTACTATTAAATTTATTATTTTAATAATAACCATATATGCATGACTGTATGTGCTGAAAAAAATGCATAAACACTTTGCTATGGCTAACCTGCTTGTCCCCTTGCATGCGCTTTTAGGAACCTTGCTGTTTGGTTATAATAATAGTTGTTCTACATCTGAAGATGAAACCAATGCATGAGACTACTGTCACTAGGATGTTTGGTTCCTATTCATTCTTCAGTAGTAGTTCCATCTGGATTGGTACTAACAAAGTGTAGAATCTTAGATGAGAATCTTGGATGAGTACTGCAAACTCACTAAGTGATCTTACACTGCCAGCATGAGTAAGCAAAAGAATCAGTTATAGCTGCCAGCATGAGTAAGCAAAAGAATCACTTATAGCAGGAAAATATATGCTGCACGAACATTCAGGCTTTAATCAGATCCTACACGACTTATTAATGTCCATGCAACTACCCTGCTATCATGAAACATTGTAGGAACTTTGTGTAGGATTGGTGTTGGAGAGAGAGAGGGGGGTGGCGAATCTCGATCGTTCTTTTCGAATTTGTCGTTCGTTCTTTCTATCAGGGATAGTATGCAGCGGAATATAAACAAATAATAGAAATGAAAAAACATGCGGGATTTACTTGGTCCCAATCCCCTAGGTCAGTATGTCCAAGGCCTAATCACGGAAGGCGCTCGCCCACTAGTGGTCTCCTTTTTGGAACTTTTCGGAGGCGGAGAAATCCTTCTTATAGTTTAACAAACACAAGAAAATATTATAAATTAAAACATAGCTTGTAAATAGAAAGACAAACAAATGATAGTGGCGGATCCGGAAGTCCTGAGCACAGCGCCCCACTCCTAGAGCTTCCCCGGTCGCCAAGCTTCGTTTGCTGTCTTTTCTTTCGAGCACATAGATAGAGTGGTAGAAGAATTGATTTTGAACATAGAGCTTCCATCTCCTTTTATAGAGTTGGATTAGATTCTTATCTGGATCAACTCTTATCTAGATGAAGCCGTATCTGGATAAGCCTTATCTCTATCCACACTATCTCTTATCCTTATCCTCATCTAAATCATAACGATGAACCCAATTTTTTACCATATCATCTTCTATGTTGATATTGCAACTTAACAATCTAGACCGAACCCAGAAAGTCTACCAAACCGTTGGTTCGGTGGTTCGACCTGAGTCAAGTCCGGTTCACCCATTTGTGTCTGTTTGCTCTCTATTTTACTTCCAGCAAAACAACCATATAAAACATATACAAGTAACCAAACCTATATCTGTAAATCTACCTCACCAACTAGGCTTACCTTTTGCTTGGAGGCCCCTCCTCCAAGTCTACCACCTAAGGTCAATCCCTTAGGATCAAGCCACACTTCTATAAGTCTACCTGACCTACTAGACTTACCTCTTGCTTGAAGGTCCCTCCTCCAATTCTACCACCTAAGGTTAATCCTTTAGGATCAAGCCGCACTCCTGTAAGTCACCCGACCTAGTAGGGTTCATGCTTGGACTGCATCCAAGACTTTACCACCTAAGGCTTACTCCTTAGGATCTTCACTGCTTAGTTTCACTCACTAGGACTTTAACCGCCTGACTTCACTCATCTGAACTTTTACTGTTTCACTGAGGCCTAGCTTCACTCACTAGGACTTTCACCGCCTGATTTCACTTCCACCACCTAGTTTCACTCGCTAGGCCTAACTTCACTTACTAGGACTTTCATTGCCTGACTTCACTCACCGGGACTTCCACCACTTAGCTTCACTCACTAGGGCCTAATTTCACTCACTAGGATTTTCTTCAATTGGTTTTCACCGGGACTTCCACTACCTAGCTTCACTCACCAGGACTTCTACCACCTAACTTCACTCAC
>JBAMIE010212046.1:0-10230 GCA_037177295.1 Kaempferia parviflora
TATTGAGTTAAGAAAGTTCGTAAATGGTAAGTGGAGGCAAGCAACTAGAAGGGAGATCACGTGAGAACACATTCCCGGTTGAAGGAACAATAGGCATTGATCCGACCTAGAGTTTTAGTGAAACCAAAGTCATGGCCGGACAATCCTGAGACTGTCAAAAAGTTTTTTTTTCATGTTATTGTTTGTTTTACTAACTCTATGGTGCAGGAAATCTAAGTTGAGAGTTGATTAGAAAAGGGGGTTCATGTGTCCCTGAAGGGTCCAAGCGCCTCGAGGTTCGGGTGCCCCTGAAGGGTCCAGGGGCCTGGAAGGGGTCGAACCCAGCCATCACTACACGTTAGGTCCAGGTGCCCCGAGTTGGATAAATTTTTGCAGATAGAGATTCACCGTGGTGCAGTCACGTCAGCAGTCCAAGCGCCCGGGGGACCTGGAGGCTGATAACTCAGCGATAAATCAAGATCAGATATGCCTTGATGGAGGCGTTTGGGGGTGGTCCGGGCGCCTAGAGATGCTATAAAAGCAGCTTCGACCAACAACTTTAAAATCATTTCTTTCACATTGATTCTAGATCATCCAGCTGCTCCAACCTCGTATTGTTGCTGTTGCAATGCTGCTTCACTTGACAGCTATAGACAGATCAATTCCAACACCCGAGCCAATGAATTCTTCATCTTGGTAATATTTATTTTAAGCCATTTACCTTACTGCTTAAAGGAAGTGTAGGTTGTTACACTTCCTTATCTTTTTTCATTGTACTTGACTACGACTACTTTTAGTAGATTACCTGTCGATAGGTTCAAGGGGCTTGAGTCTTGGAATAAGAGTCGCCGAATGATCCGAACCAAGTAGAACTGACCTTGTCCTTGTTTTGGTTTTGTGGAGAGGAAAGATACTTCATGCAGGGGAGGGGGGGGGCCCAAAGGCCCAGATTGCACTGAACAATGTTGACTCATGTGTCAGCACAACCTGCTCGTGCCTAATGCCTAACCGATCGGGGCAAAATTTGCCCAAGTGGAACACCCAACATTTTACCACATGGATTATATTTGCATGACAATTTCGTAACCTCTCGGAAAGTAATGGTAGATCATTGATGGGTGACGACTATAATTAAGTCTCAACATTGAATGTCCTTTACTCGACGTTCAATGCATATGAGGGATGATGCTCCCGTATAAGGCCAAACATGTACAAGTGGCCTTCATCGAGCAGGATGGGAATGTTAAACTTCATACGGACAAACTTTCTCGAAGACTCAGTAAAGGGGGTACGAAAGTCGCCCAACATGGGTTGGGGGGGGGGGGAGTAGCGAGCCAGTGGCTACAACATAGGAGGGGGAAATTTAAGGAAAAAGTACTTACTTTTCCAGTGTTCGTTGAAGGCCGACAATGTGGTGAAAAAGGTTGTTCTAGAACGGGCGTGGAAGCCAAAAATGCCCTACAATGGCAAACAGTATCTTCAGCACAAAGCTCTGTTAGTGTTTTTTTATGCCTTTCAATGTAGTAATAACGGGATCAACAACATCAAACTTGGGCAGCGGCAAGGGATGGGACGACACGATGAGGGGGAGCGTGGAGAAATGGGGGTGGCGCGGTGAGGGAGTGGGGAACCCTAGCTTTGTCGCCGCAAGTGAGGAAGGGAGCGGCGAGGGTCGACGTCGCGGGGAGGGCTCATCGTTGACAGGGAGGGCGCAGGGAATCCTTAGCTTTGTGGCGGCGAGGAGGACTAGTGTTTGGCGAGGCTAATCGTGAAGGCAGGGAGATGGAGAGGAAAAGGCGTAACAATTCTGTATATATAGAGAGATTTATTGCTTGTACACCCGTTCGTTGAGCGACGCATGGGCAACTGAGTATGATTCCGGTGTCCTGAGTTGATTTCAATCACTTGGGGTGCCCGAAAATGATCCGGATGCCCGTAATCATAATCGGTTACCTAGACTCACCGAATGGGTGTACAAGGTAACAATTATATATACACCCTTATATGCGCGATCATGAGTGACTACAGACGTGGCTTCCTGAGGTGGCATTGATTCAAATTTTTTAATCTCTCTTCTCTTTCCTTCGTGCTGACTCCTCTCTCCTACATGCATAATTCTCTCTCTCCTGCATGCAATATGACGTTGTTTTAGAAAGAACAGCTCTGCCGTGGAGCTGCTCTTTAAAGAATAGTTCTACAGTGGAAAAATAGCTCCGCGGGAGAGCTGTTTTTCAAAAAATAGCTCCGCGGGGGAGTTTTTTTTTTTTTCAAAAAATAGCTCCTTAGGGAATTGTTTTTTGAAAATAGCTCCGCAGAGCTGTTCTTTGAATAACAGCTCTGTCGCGGAACTATTTTTCTGCTGCAAAGTTGTTCTTTAAAGAATAGCTCCACTCTAGAGCTATTTTTTTTCAAAACAGTGTCACACCAAATGTAGGAGAGGGAGAGAAATATGCATGCAGGCGAGAGACTGAGAGACAAGTCTGCATGTAGGAAAGAGAAGAGAGATATTAAAAAATTTGAATCAATGCCGTGCTAAGAAGTCATATCTGTAGTCGCCCACGATTACACATATAAAGATATGCAAGCTAACATCTCTCTCTCTCTCTCTGTGTGTGTGCGCGCGCGTGCGCGCGTGCGCAGAAAGCATCTGCTGCGGTGAATTCCCTGCAGTTTCGTGCGGCAGTCTTACGTGGCAATTTCCACGTCATCCGCGTGAGAAATCAATAACGCGTAAAGCAAACAAAATCGCAATTCACCTCGCAATCTAGCCGCGCCTCTCTCGCCGAACCTAGGGTTCTCTGTCCATACGCAAGCTCTCTTGCGGCGATCTCTCTCTCGGTGAAGGACACCTCCCCCTCATGTTCCTCTCCTCGCGTTCCTTCCTCTAGGGTTACCCTAGACGGCCGAAGGAGAAGGAACGCGATCCTCTCCACAAACTAAATCGAAGCTAGAGGACCGAGGCGAGCCCTAGCCTACCGAAGCGTCGCCTTTCCCCTCGAACCCTAGCCTACCAAAGCGCCTCCACCTCCCTCTCTCTCGCCTACAACTCCCTCTCAAACAACGACAATTATGTGCTCTCTCACCGACCCCAGCTAGGATGCGAGCTCTCCTGCAGTCAGCTAGGGTTTCTCTTGCCACAAACCCTTTCTCTCGCCGTAAACATGCCTCTCCGAGTCAGAAGCTAGTGTTTCTCGCGCTGTGAGTTCTCTACGTCGACATGCCTCTCCGAGTCAGAAGCTAGGGTTTCTCTCGCTGTACAAATATTAATAAATTATATTAATAATTATCATATACAAATATTAATAAATATTAATAATTATCATATACAAATATTAATAAATATCATATACAAATATTAATAAATTATATATTGATAATCAAATTATGAATAAAAAATAAAATAGTCTAAAGAATATTTTAAGGAATATTTCTTTTTGATGTAATATGATGTCGATGGATTGGAGCTGAAATAATGTTTGATGCTGAAATTACACCATTTTAGTGTGTAAACAACACCAAATATAGTGATTTGGGTTGGAGATGATCTTAGGGCATCTCCAACCTATCACCAAAATACTCTAATGCATCACTAAATTCCACAGCAGATGTGATGTGGTGAATAGTGCATATTTGGAATTGGAAAGAGTTTATTTTTTAATTTTATTATATAATTTTATTTATTCATCGTCATAAGTCTAAATAATAGTTTAAGGAATATTTTAAAAAATATTTTTTTTTATAATAGATGGATTGGAGCTTTAAAAAGTATTTGATGTTGAAATTGTATTATTTTAATGTAAAAATAATATCAAATATAGTATTACGGGTTGGAGATGATCTTAATCGTAGTTATTAAAATAAAATAATTAAAGCATTATTGAAGTTGATCATTATTGTTGTATTTTATTATTTAGTTATAAAAACACTCTTTTCTTTTTCAATTATTGTGTCCCAACTATTTCTAAAAAAATTATTTGTTTTTAAAAATAAATTTAATTATCTAGGACGCCAACAAAAATTAATAATAAACATTTTTAAAAAAGATTTTTTTCTATTAGAAAAGTGAAAACAAAAAAATTCTATCCGACGTGGCATGTTTCTTTTGTTACCAAGTCACCCGATTCGGCTCCTAGCGTGGTCCAGCGGTATAGGGATACGACTGCTTCCTACGGCCCTAGATTATCTCTCCTCCTTGGATCTCTCTAGGGTTTCTTCCGCAGATCCGTTCCCATTCCATGGGCTCCGCCTTCTCCTCGGCGTCGCTGTCCAACGACGAGGCCTCCTTCACCCCTGTCGTTCTCAACGTCTACGACCTAACCCCATTGAACAACTACGTGCACTGGCTCGGCTTCGGCATCTTCCACTCAGGCATCGAAGGTGAGCAACCTCGCGCATTTCTTATTCCTTAAAAATTTCATCTTTTTCTATTTCTTGGGAAATTAGATGGATTGTTTGATTACGCTGCGGCTTCCACCGTCGTTTGATGAGATTTGATTCGATTGGTGGAATCTCATTCGATGAATTGTGGATCCGAATTTTTTTCTACTTTTTAATATTTTTTATTAGACTTTTTTCGCCCTTACGCCATAACATAAATCAGTTAAATTTGATTGTGTTAATGAAGTTGGCTCACCGACAAAATTGAAATGATGAACGGGAAGGATGGTAGCAATAAACTGCCTTTCCTCCTGTTAAAATACTTTCTTATCATTAGGAATGCTGTTTCAGGCTTTCAGCTTGTATTGGAAAGGCTACTAGAGAAAAATTGATATATGAGCCAAACTGTAAAAAATTTTGATAGTTACCAAGGGGAAATGAGACTTTAATGACTTGTTTTATTTTACCTTTGGTGATATAATATCTCGTTTATGATTACAACTAGAGTATTTATTTTAGAAGATCAACATAGATTATCTTTCTTTTCCTTTTGACAATTTCCATATGAATGTTAGGAAGAAGAACCTGAGACTAGAATAGATAAAGAACCAAGAGACTGCTTTTGCTACTTCCACGTAATTATACATGCCTCTTAACCTAGATCAGATTGCTTATTGCTACATACAAGCAATTCAAGTGATTTTTTGTTGGACACATATTCAAAAAGAGATCTTAACCCCTTATTTTGATTTTCAAAAATGTAAACTTACTATGTTAAAGATCAATACCATTTTAACATATCTTCACTATAAATGCCAAGGATCATGTTCCTAGTATAAGTTGATTGAATGTGATACTTTGAGAGACATGATATTCTAAATTAAGAGCGATGATTTTTTACTTCTTAATTTTCTTCTAAAACTAACAAAATATTTGCAATAAGTAAATATGTTTTACAACATTACTACGGATAATAATCTCCATCAAGATGATACTGGTTGTTCATTCATTATGGTACAATCTAGCTACAGATTGAAGAAAGACCTGCTTTTTTACAGGGAGTTTTGTCCTTTGCTTCATTATCGTGGAAGAGTAAGAAACAACATTAGGTTTCCAAATCTTCCATTGGATTTGAATATTGTTGTATGTCTACTGCATGCTCTGAGATTACTTGGCTTAGAGGAGTATTGTTTGAGCTTGAATTTTTTCAATCTGAACCCACTCCTCTCCATGCTTATAATATAAGTACTATTCAAATTGCTACTAATCTAGTCTATCATGGGCGCACCAAACATATTGAAGTAGATTGTCACTATATTTGAAAAATTGTTAACACATGTTATTTCTCTTCCACATATTTCCACAGCTTCACAAATTGTCGATGTGTTTACCAAGTGTCTCTTACTGGACAAAGTCATCAATTTCTGGTTGGCAAATTGATGCTTCTTTATCAACTAACATCAATTTGAGGGGGGATGTTGCTATATGTAGCAAACATTTACTTTGTGCAGCATATTTATTTTTATTGTTATCTTTCCTTAATTAGTTTGTATAGAGAAATCGGTCATAGTTAGTTTGGATAGCTATAAATAGGGAGAAATTAACATTCAGATCCCTGTAAATTATCCTTTAAGTGCCGTATATTATTTATCTATTCAAGGAAATGAGAGAAGAAATATCAAGCCATTCAATCAAAATTATGTCAAGGGAATGATAACTTTTCTTGATAGAATGTTGATTGAATGGCTTGATACCTTTCTTCTCTCGTTTCATATACTTAGTGTGGTCAAGGATACTTTCAGCAAGAAATATACCAAAGAGTTAGTGCTGGACTAGACGAAAATGTAAGTTTATCGGAAGCTTCGGTCTAAAATTCCAGAAAAAATTGCTTTTCATGATTGCATTGGTAATAATCCGGCAAAAGGGGGATTATATCGATAACGGGGATGGAATAGCTGTTGGATGGTTAGGGCACCCTATCTTTAGAGATAAAGAAGGGCGCGAGTTTTTTGTACATCGTACTTTTTTGGAAATATTTCTGGTGGTTTTGGTGGATGGAGATGGAATTGTGAGAGCTGATGTTCCTTTTAGGAGAGCAGAATCAAAGTATTGTGTTGAACAAGTTCTGCTGTTATAGGTTTAAGTACTATTCAGCTGTTACAGGCTAAGTGGTCTGCCGCACAGACTAACAAAGTAATTTTGATCAACTAGACATGTTGAACTTTCAAACTATAAGTGCTTATAGTTATTGTCTCTAGTGCTTGGAGAGAACCCATAGATTTTTTTTTCCTCATGTTGCATATTTCAGTAAGTGTTTTAAGGTTCCTACTTTTTAAGTTCCTTCAGTTTGGTTGTAAGTCAAGAATGACTGACATAAAATATCGTTTTTTATTTTTCTTTATAACCTGAAACTTCTATTCCATGATTTATACCAATCAGCACAGAACCATAATGGTTTTTTACTTTTTAATTAAATAGTAATGATAGTAGCCCAAGTTGTCAAGTCCCATTTAAGAATGCTTATAGTAGGGACAATGTATAAATGGCAGTGCCCACTGATAATTCTATACGTTCAAGGGTGCTATACTCTAATTCTTATGTACATGGCAACTACTGCAAGTTTTTTAATGATCCAAAGAATATGCTGTAATCATACTAATGCTTTAATCCTTACATAAGATGGCTTTTATTCCTACAGCAAAAATGGTTGTTCACTTGTTCTTGATCCAATTTGGATTGGTAGTTTTAACTCTTAATAATTTGTTTAATATGAGAGTTAATTCAGGAGATTCATCCCATGAATAAGTGACAGGTGACACCATTATTAATATTTCCAGATTAATCCAACAAGATCAGATGTGAGGATCCATATGGATCATTTTTTCTTTTAAAAAAATTTTGCCAGTTCTGTAATTTTATTTCTTGAAAAAAAAGTGTGCAAGGAAAACTCAATTTTTTAAATCTATTAATATTAAATGAAGTATTAGATGCTGTGTGTTGATATTATTTGGTGAAGGTGATGTAGATGCCTATCATCTAAAAAAACATGATAAAAAATTGCTAAGTGCACAATACAAATGTTGATTAATATTCACTGCTGTCTCCATCACATTGATGATTAAATATGACCTTACCTTGTTATTTCCTATGTGAAAGGAGGATAATCATTCAAAAATAAGATGTAGATGCTGATATGGTTCTAGACTTATAAAAAATACACAAAACACTAATTGCTTATTTGTTGTACTTACTATATATGGTTGAGTGTTTATTGAAATTTTCAGTCCATGGTTTGGAGTACGGATTTGGAGCCCATGATTTTCCCACAAGTGGAGTGTTTGAGGTGGATCCAAAGACCTGCCCTGGGTTTCTCTACAGATGCTCCATCGTGTTGGGTCATACAAATCTGCCTCCAGCAGAATTCCGTACATTCATAGAAAGTGTGGCTTCAGAGTACCATGGAGACACTTACCACCTCATTTCGAAAAATTGCAATCACTTCACGGATGATGTTAGTAAGAGACTGACAGGTAGACAGATTCCACAGTGGGTTAACAGGCTCGCGGGGCTAGGTATTGTAGTATTAATTTCTTGACATTCTTCCTTTCGATTCCATAATTTGAATGTCGTATTCCCAAATTTGCTTATATTTTGATTGAATATGACTACAAAGGTGCACTTTGTAATTGTCTTCTACCTGAAAGCCTTCGTTTGCCAGCCGTCAAGCACGAATACCAGGGTTTATCAGGTTAGTTAGGGAAGTTTGATCTTGAGCACCTTTGCTAAGGAAAATTTGTTGCTCTAGTAGAGAATTCTTTGTTCTTTTTTCTTGTTATCTTTTGTATCCTTTCAAGTAACCTCAAGTTTCTCCAGCAGAGGATGGGTCAGAATCCTTTCCAGTCATTACCACAACAATGAATGAACTGCAGGAGAGTGACGATGCCGATCAAGACAAACATCTTTTATCGCCCTCTGGCGGGGAGGTTACTATCGTCAAAGAGGTTCACAGGTGAAGCTTTTATGTCTCGATGATGTATTCTTGCCATGTTTGTATGTTTATACACGTATGGTGTTGCTTTCCTGCTGCTACTGGTGATGTGATTCTTCCTTCGCCCTTGTTAGCGATTCTTTTTCAGCTGCTCTTGTGGTTGGTGAATTTTCAACACTTCGCGATTCAAATGGATAATTTGTATCACTTCGTTGTTAAAAGTTTGACGATTTTAAAAGACTACTTGTGCTCTCTCTGCCAGTATTTCAAGAAATCAAAATTTGATAAGCCCAGCAAATAGTCAATTTAATAGCAGAATGTAGTCATGTAGACTATTTTCTGCACATTCCTATAGTTTCCAGTGGTTAAACTTCTTGTTTATATCTGGTGACGGTTCATAAAATTGGGTCACAGTTAGTAGGACCGCTAGGATAGTTAAAGATATATGAAATCGAATGGCCCGATCAATCAACTGAGTCGTCGAGCCAGCGAAGTAGGCTGACTATGCCAACTGGCCACAGGCCGACTAAGCTAATTGGTCATCCGGCCTGTTGACTTAGATGGTGTTTGGCTGAGCTTATAAGCTTTACAAAATAGCTTATAAGCTGTTTTCGAGCTTATAAGCTCTTCAAATCTGTTTGGTAAATTTTTTTACAAATAGCTTATAAGCTGTCAGAATAAGCTGTTTGACAGCTTATAAGCTGTTTTTAAAAAAGTAAGAGAGACCCTACTTTTTTAAAAAAGATCTTATTTTAATAATTTTCTTCTCTAAAATATCCTTATATATTTTCATTAATATATATCTTATCCTCCACATATTTTTATAAACTTAACAAATCTCTTTCTATGCCGACTTCTTTTCTCATTGTCATCTTCTCTTCCCAACACACAATGTCTTCGACGCTCCCTTCTATTTCTACTTCCCAGTGCACAAATTATGTTAGGAGAGACCTAACATCTTTTAAGTTCCTAAAATAGCTTATAAGTTGTATGAGCTTATAAGTTGTTTTTAATAAGTTTAGCCAAACACCCTCTAAGCAAATGGGTAAATTCCTCATTCGAGGCGGCGCATAAATCGACCAATAAAATTGGAATCGAAAACTCTCAAAATTGCAACTAAATATAGCGAGCAAAATTTCTAATAATTTCTGCTGTCTGATTCAATTTAACTTTGATTCTTATTATTTATTCAAACTACAAAAACTATCGCTCAAAGAAGCAGATTACGAGTTTATATTCTTTGTTGATTAGTTGTGTTGCTCGATCCTAGAAATTTCTTAGTACCAGACAACTACAGCCGCCAAATGCCACATTTATTTGTTCAAATAAAAAAATATTAATTATGCCGGTAACGTTGAATCTGGGTGGCTGATTCAGTTTCATGAAAGTTTTTTTTACTAACCATTTGGATAAATCGGAAAATATTCATGATGGATGGTACAGAAATTCAGCTCTCTTATTTGCGAGTCTTATTTGAAGGAAAAATCCTTACAAATATATCATAGCTGAGAATCAAAGCATAAATATTTGAGAGATAACTGAACAACCTTTCCACTACACTATAGCCCGGGTCATATTTATTTGTTCAAGTAGCTTGGACTTGTGCTGTGATAACATGCAAATATCCTTTACACTCTGCTGGTTGCTGCTGATGTGGTCATAGACAATATTATAACTTTAAGACTGAAGAGGTTAGACCATCTCCAACCTAGATCATCATATTTGGTGTTATTTTCACACTAAAAATGGTACAATTTTAGCACCAAATACTATTTCAGCTCCAACCTATCAACACCATATTACACAAAAAAAAAAAATTCTTAGAATATTCTTTAGACTATTTTATTTTTTATTCATAATTTGATTATCAACATATATTTTAATTT
>JBAMIE010212089.1:0-10226 GCA_037177295.1 Kaempferia parviflora
TTCATACCCTCATTAAGTTTTCGTCATTATAGATCAGTTTTCTTGTAGTAATTTACATCACTCACATCCCTCTGCATAATTTATTACATACCAGTGATCGACTTTATAGTCCACCTCATTATAAGTGACGTTTGTTGACACCAAAGTATACAACTCCTTATGTAATAAACCGTAGTGACTTCAGGTCTAAAAACTATTCATACTAATAGTCACTATGAGAATGTTTATGACACTCATATAATGATTCATGAAACATTCTATGATAGGTCAATTCAGTACATATTTTCTAATATATACTCGTGTGTCAACTTGATATCTCATATCTATAACTTGTGAGATTAAGTCATCAATTGACCTACACGCTAGCCTCAATGCATTAATATTGCTCTTGTATATTAATGCTTGATTAGGAATAGTTAAGAATAGGGTCCTTTACAACCTCTTACCATCAATTTTACTTGTGAGATTAAGTCATCAATTGACCTACACGCTAGCATCAATGCATTAATATTGCTCTTGTATATTAATGCTTGATTAGGAATAGTTAAGAATAGTGTCCTTTACAACCTCTTACCATAAATTCAACCAATTGATATGTTGTAAAATAGAACCTACTACCCTAGGACATTATTATATTATTCATCAAACACAGATCTGAAGTATATATAATAACCATAGCTTTGCCTTTTATTAATGAGATATGATACAAAAGTTTCCATGTCAATCATTTCATAATTAACTCTAAGAGCTAATACTAACATGAACCTCCGGCGTCATCTCACTATTGCGTTGTCTCCATCCCGGCGATAGTCGGCCTCAGCTGCCGTTTTTAATCAATTTAGTATAACCTAATTCATTTTGTATTGTGTCGTACGCCCTCTTCCCTGATGCAGTCCACATCCTCTCCGTAGGCAATTACCTTATGTGTTAAGCAGCAGCCTATGGCTGCCATCACTCTCCAGCATGACGCGGCTTCGGCAGACGACAGTGGCCAAAGAAGGTGCTGTTGGTAGTGGTCAAAGAAGCGGCTTATGGCCGCCGCCACTCTCCAATGCGACACTACCACATAGTGAAGAGCTCCTCGATGGAGGGGCTTGACAGGCACTTGCGCACTCCGCCAACGCAACGACAAAGAGATCCTCATCTCCGGCGGAGGCAGAGGGAGTGGGCCGCTTCTTGTGGGAGGTGACGTGGGCAGGAGGGAGGGGGAGGAGGTGCCGTCGACTGCGTGGATATGCCCAGTTTGTGGAGGTAATTTTGGATGAACAAAATTGTTAACCTCAGAATTATAAAAAACCATACGCTTCTAATATGGGTAGGGTTTATAAATGTTTCTATAAACTGGTCCTAAGATTTTAGGACTAGTTTATATTTTTTTACATATCTTGAATTACGTAATTGATCATTTCTTTTTAACTAATATAAAGGTTTAAATATATATATATATATATATATTTACATGTAGGATATTTTTTTACATGTCTTAATCTACATGTTGGAGAGGTATATGATATTAGAGAGAGGTTTTTAAAAGGAATAAGATTTTTAACTTTTAATGTAGCAGTGATATGGCAGAACATATAAACCTCTGAACGACTACATATGCTCTAAGGTTTTTGATTTTGAGTTATACTCCCTAATTACTGACTTAGTTGGCATTCTACATTACCAAGAATCGCTAATAACTTAAATCAAACAAAGATTTTGTAATTTACATCAATAATAACTCCCAACCAAATACCTCATATGTGGTAAAAAGGTGAATCGTTCACCCCCAGTGCCCAACCAAATACCTCATAGGATATATCGGAACAACACTTATATAGATATTAATTGAGTCAATATGTTGGGATATGATAATAGACAATAATGCTGAATACTATAATTGGGTAATTTTATACGGTGTTAATGGATTGGGGAAAATATAAAAAAGGACGCCCAATTCTAAAAAGGAAAAAACATCTAAAAACGAATCGAATCTTGGAGCTGGTACTTCCGAAGCGGCGCCGAGAGGCACGGATTCTGATCTATCGGGTTTCGGGTGTTGACCGAATGCGACTTGCACGCAGCCCGAAGCAGGCTCATGGATCCGAATCCGAACCCAACGGGCAGTCACTCACCCACTCGCATCCCTTCCCTTCGTCTTCCTATCGACGCCCATAGGGAGGCCCAACAAGACGCAGAGAACAATACCATAAATACGAGATCCGCCAGAAATAGACACACTGCGAGAACGAGAGAGAAGGTTCCTCCGCTCCGAGATGGAAGAAGATGGAGGAGGAGAGTTGGGCTTCATGGAGCTGCTTACTTCAGGAGCAAGCATCTTGCTCTTCGACGGCTCCCCTTCTTCTTCAATGATCTGTTTCAGTGGGAAACAGGACGAAGAAAAAGAACAAGAAAACAGGGAATGCAGCAATCTTCCGGAGAATTCAAAGGTTGTTTCTTTACTCAGTTAATCTTCATTCCATGCGCAATTTGGTTTTCTGTATTTCTCTATCGGTTTGCTATCAGAAGATTGCCGGAAAGAGATTATCAACCTCCATTAAGAAGCCGAAAACAGAGTGCCCTGCTTCAGCTACCAGCTTCCATGGCAGCACCAAGGTCCCTTTTACTGCTTGCTGCTACTGATTCATATACACGTCCATTATTAAACCAAACTGTGAATCGCAGAGGAGGAAGGAGAAGTTAGGAGATCGAATTACGGCATTGCAGCAGCTGGTTTCTCCCTTTGGCAAGGTGAGTGTATCAATTTCATGGCGACTTTGGCTTGATCGTTTACTCCCACTGTGTCTCCCTCTGTTGCAGTCTGATACTGCCACTGTTCTCCATGAAGCCCTAGGTTACATCCGCTTCTTGCATGACCAAGTCCAGGTTCAGAGCTAAACTTCCCAAACTCCACACCTATAGTTTTAATATATCAATCAATCTGTTCTGTGTCAGGTTCTGAGCTCGGCGTACCTGAGAAACTCGCAGTTCGTGGAAGAAATTGCAGTAAAACTTGATAAAAACAGAAACTTTTAGGCTTTCCCTGCGTGAATCCATCTTCTTCTTCAGTGTTCACTCAGTATGGTGCGTCCTTTGGCGTTGCAGGCGGAGGAAGAAGGGAGAAGGATCGATGATCTGAGAAGCCGGGGCTTGTGCCTGGTGCCGGTCTCTTCTGCGGAGCACGTGACGAGCAGCAATGGAGCTGTTTTCTGGTCGCCGACCATGGCTACCCCGACGGGGGGCAGCGAGTCCTCTTCCTCCATTTCCAAGCACTAAGTTCTTTCTTAGAGGTGACAGAATCTAGATATTGCAGAATCTTGTTTGAGATCATTAATTCTTGGAAGAAGCAAACAAACAACAACGTTTGACCAAGTAATTAGACTCTTAAAGTGTTTGTCTCCTCTTCTTCTTCTTTGAATTCTAAAGAACTAAAGCAATACGTGAGCAATTTCCATTTTCAATAGAGTGTTGAACAAATCTTTCAACTGTTAAAAGGAAAAGGACTGAAGAGTTTAGAGCTAAACTTTGCTCTGCAAATTCCTATCTGTTGAAAAATTATGGGAATGGATAAATTCCACAACAGCTTCTAAATTTACTTGTATTCAGTTACCTTCTGTTGCATGGACCTCTAACTGGATCTTGCGGGTAACAGCTTGAAGAACGCAGCAATGGGCATTCCCATGAATCCAATGAACACAGTCACGAACCATTGCGCCGCTGAAAGTGGTGTTGTGTTTGCAAAGTCGCCGAGAAACTGGATAATGATGAATTGGAAGATGATGGTGCTCATAAGCACACATAGAAAGACATAATTCTGCAAGATGCCTTTGAATACATTTATCTTCTCCATCTCTCTTGAGCTGATCTCATTGAACACCTGCATCAGGCAACAAATTTTGCAGACACATGCGTTAGCTTGCCAATTGGGACCAACATGAATTCTAACAATGTCTATTTAAAGATAGTTTACCTGGCAGAAAACAAAGGAATTGAATGTAATTGTGTTGAGTGTGAGATCAGCATCGGGGCCACTGAGCCTAAATAACTCTTTTCCTTGTGTCTGGAGACACCATATTATAATAAACTGATAGATTGATTGTCCCAAGATGTTTCTCCACATTGTATTGGTGATGAATTTCCCAGTCCTTCCAACTGGTGTTCTTTGCATTAAGTCATCATTTGGTGGTTCAGTTGCTAATGCTAATGCTCCCAAAGTGTCCATGATCATGTTCACCCAAAGTAGTTGAACAGCTGTGAGTGGAGCAGTTCCTACAGCAGAAGTCCGAAGAAATAGTAAGAAAAATGGGAAACATGGTAAATTTATTGCAGAAGTGTTGATACAATATTGGAAGCATGCTGAGTATGCCTAACCTGACCAACATGCCGACGAGAAGTTAACAATTAGAGCAACCACGTTAACAGTGAGCTGAAATTGCACAAACTTTTGAATGTTGACATATATGGACCGACCCCACTTTGCTACAGTCACTATTGTTGAGAAATTGTCGTCCAGAATTATGATATCGGCGCTTTCTTTAGCTACCTGCATCAAGTAAGTCAAGAAAAGTGTCAATATTAGTATTTTGCTATTCCTTAAATAGTCTCAGCAATAATTTGTTCAAGAACAAACTGCATATTGAATTGACCGAAAGAAAACTAACATGCATAAAAAAAGCCAAACATTGTGATGCAATTGAAGGATCATAGTGCTTTGGACGAAGATTACAAAGTTAAAGCATTCAAGAATTACCTCAGTTCCTGCTATGCCCATTGCAAGTCCAATATCTGCCTCATGGAGTGCAGGGGCATCATTTGTGCCATCACCAGTCACAGCAACAACTTCGTGGAACAAGGTCCGCAAATGCTTAACTAAGGTATGTTTATCCATTGGTGACGATCTAGCCATGACCTTGCGGAAAACAAAAGATTAACAGTTAATTATGATAGAACATCATTGAATAGAAAAGTAGTAAATGTAGAAGTACCAAGGAAGCTACCTGAATCTTTGGAATCAATTCATTCAGCTCCTCCAAATTCTTCTCTCGGAATTCTGGACCTTCTATAGCAATACCATCATCAGTGAGGATACCACATTCCCTGGCAATTGCTTTTGCGGTATTTATGTTGTCACCAGTAACCATTCTAACAATAATCCCAGCAGCCCTACAAGTTGCAACAGATTCCTTCACGCCTGGACGAACAGGATCCTTAATTCCTATAATTCCTATGCATGTATATTCTTCCAACGGCATTTGCTCCTTGGCAGAGAAGTTACCGCCAAGTTCCTTGTAAGCAAGGCATAGAGTCCGAAGTGCTTCACTGGCAAAGCTATCAATGGTGCTCTTAAGATGATTGATTGCATCATCATCAAGAGGTACAACATTGCCTGCAGAATCTACATAACTGTTGCAAGCAGACAAAATAATTTCAGAAGCACCTTTGCAGTGGGCACGATATCCTGCGTCAGAAAGTTGAAGAACCACCCCCATTCTCTTCTTTGTGGAATTAAAGGGTTCAACTTTGACGAGCTTTGTTTCCTGTCTTTGAGCATGAAAGTCTCCACCAAGTGATAGACCAAATTCCAACAGTGCAGCTTCTGTGGGTGTTCCCAGGACTTCAAGCTTTCCTTCTTGATTGGTCA
This sequence comes from Kaempferia parviflora, assembly GCA_037177295.1. Lineage (NCBI taxonomy): Eukaryota > Viridiplantae > Streptophyta > Magnoliopsida > Zingiberales > Zingiberaceae > Kaempferia > Kaempferia parviflora. Next base: position 5,627 of record JBAMIE010212089.1, read on the forward strand.
CAACCTCACCACCGGTGTTGTTGAAAATGGACTGGAGAAGAATTTTTCGCACATCGTCTGCTATAAGGGAACTCACATTACTATCTTTCTCAGAACTGACTTCCACAACATTTCTGCAGATACAAGCTTTCACCACAGTCATATGGTTAGTTGTTAGTGTTCCAGTTTTGTCACTGCAGATTGTTGTAGCTGAGCCCATAGTCTCACAAGCTGCGAGGTGGCGAACTAGTGCCTTGTCATTCATCATCTTCTTCATTGCAAAAGCAAGGCTCAATGTCACAGCCAAGGGAAGTCCTTCGGGAACAGCAACCACAACGATAGTGACTGCAATTGCAAAAAACTCAAGCATCTCCAGTGCATCATCACCAGACCAGTTCGATAACAAGTCTTCCTTGTATTTTCGAGCAACAAGTCTCTGAGCTAGCACAGCAAATGTTATAACTGCAAAAAACAAACCAATTTTTCCAATGATAGTTGCAACTCCATTCAGTTTGACTTGTAATGGAGTTTCATCATCTCCTCCTTCGCTAAGTGTAGCGAGCAGCTTACCCCATTGGGTTCGCATGCCAACAGTGGTTACTAACATTTTGCATGACCCATCTTGGACTTTAGTCCCAGATAAAAGAAAAGGGTACACTGCATTAACAGAAACAGGTTCACTCTCACCTGTTAAACTTGATTCATTGATCAATAAGGAATATCCAGATATAAAAAGACCATCAGCAGGGACTTGATCTCCGATTGATAAATGCACAATATCACCAGGAACAAGATCGTAAATGGAAATTTTCTGTCTGAAACCATCTCGTGTCACTTGGATAGAAATCTTCTTTTTCTCCTTATCCAAATCCTTGAACTGTAAGGACTGCCTGTAGTCACTAGTAGCAGTCACAAACACAACTAATAGGATGCTTGCAACGATTCCAAGGCCATCGTGGGCACCTTTTGGCCATCCTTCCATTGCAATTCCAACAATTAGAGAGACAAAGGCACACACCGCAAGAATTATCAATGTAGTGTCCTGAAGTGCTTCCCAAACAAATACCCAAAAACTCCGAACTGTGCTTTCAGTGAACTTATTTACACCATAAATCTCCTGCCTCTTCTTTAACTTGTTGCCAGTGGTAGAAAGTCCTTCAGTTGTAGACGTGTTAAGCTTATTTATGATTCCTTCAACACCACCATGCATCTTCAACTTCTTCACATCATGGCCTTCAACAATAGATCCCAATTCATCAGCACAAATCTGAAAACCTGCTGCACTGACCTCTCCAGGTACAAGATATTCACTTCGTAAAGCAATTCCTGAAACATAGATTGTATTTACATATTGAGAAACACAAAAATATCACTTTATCAACCAACTAGATAGATGGACTAAATACAAATTAGAAGTGAGATTATAAATCACCATGTATGAACTGAAGTGCAGCTTTTGAAACCAAAACAGCAATCCGCAATTTCTCCTGTTAAATGCAACTAGTCAGTTTAATGGCTAATTTATCATTCCAAACGAGCCATATGAGCTGAGCAGCGCAGTAAGATCTCAAGCTTCTAATGAAGCAGATTCTGCCATGGGGAGGAAGGTCAAGGATCGGTAGCGTAAACGACCGGAAGAACAAAAGATCGAACAGATGAGCAATTATTGTTGAGGAACCACAAGAAAAGAATGGAAATTTTCAGACGCATCAAATGATGATGAAGAAACCGATGTTGGTCGTTGTTCACCAAGCTTGAGTTATCCACTTTTCAGTTCGCAAAAGAAAGAATCCTTTTTTTTTTTGGTTAGAAATCGAAACCCTAATCCGATCCTAGTGGGAAATTACCGATTAGAGAAACAGTAGAACAGATCCAGGGCACGACGAGAAGAAAAAGGACCGACCTGGTTGGTTTTCTTCATGGCCTCGGCCTCGGAGCGCTTGGATAGGTTGGCGGTGAAACGAAACCTGCGTTTGGGGTTCTTGACGACACTGCAGAGCTTCCGCCATCGCCTCAGCGCCTCCTCCTCCGAGTTCTTCGCCTTCACTCCCCCGAAGTTCTCGTTCAGGTAGTTCTCCATCCCCCCTATCCCACAGCGACGCAGAAAAAAGGAAGCAGACTCCGGCTCCTAACCAGCGACAAGCAGCAGCAAAAATGCAAACTTTCCAACTTCCAGCGCTCCAAAGCTGGATTAGATGGAAGAAACTACTCCACTGAAGGGAAAACTAGATCTGCCGGAGGAAGGAGTAATGGGCGACAACAACGAACAATGGAAGAGATCATGGAGGCAACCTGTGGATTTGCAACCGAAGTCAACTTTAGAATTGAGAGTAGGTGACGATTTCCTTCCTTTTTCTTGCGTGTTGAAATATACTTGGAACATTTCTTTTTCATTTTTGGCGTTTGCCAGATTTTTTTTTTTAACACCGAAAGCCGTCAGAATAAATGGGGAGGTGGACAGATAAATGTTTTATGTTTATTTAGGGGAAAATATCTATCTTTTTAATATATGTAGTCTTGGGGCAAATAAATATATTAAATCAGGTAAAATTGAATTGGGACGATAGATCAAGTCCCATAAAAATATTGCATCGGCGGTTAAAATAAATCAGGAAGTGTTCATGATGGATAACCTAGAAGCCTAGTGATCCTGTCTGGAAATTGTGGCCGGATGGAAAGCCTTGGTGGACTAGTAGGGTTATGGATGAGCGAGGTTGAGAATGGGAAGGTGGTAAGAATTTGGATAGGAAGATAAAATGGAGTTGAGAATGATGAAGGTAAGGAGTTGGATAGGTGGGCAAGCTGAATTTCTTGGTGGTAGGGTAAGGGAATTTGGCAAACGGATGATGTGGGGCTTAAGTTTGGACTGTAATCGAAGACGACGTACGATAAAAGAGAAGAGAGACTTACAATCTTCACACGCTTGATACCTCAGAGAAAACCAGAGCACCGCAATGCCTGCACAAACGCAACCGACGACGTTAACACTAGAAACCAAGGAAAATCTTCCCGATTTGAGTACTCCGGCGCTAAAGTCAGAAACCATTTTCGATGTAAAAGATGTAGTATGTCGAAAGTAGAAAGTAAACAATAAAAAGTATGGAGGAAGAAGAAGATAAACAGTACTTTTAGTAGCCAAGAGTACACAATGTCAAAAGTCCTTTATGTGTGAAAGTGCATACCTTTTTATACTACATATTAGGTGATCCGGGTGATAAGAGAAGCGAAGAATATTGAAGATGATGTTGTTGTCAGCTTAGGTATGAGGAGCTGACGCCAGATGACGTCACCTCGGGTAAATAATACCTGAGGTTACTTTAGGTAAAAGGACTAGAGGTCCACCTTGAGTAAAAGGACCCGAGGTCCACCTTCGATAAAAGGACCCGAGGTCCACCCCGGGCAAAAGGTCCCGAGGTCCACCTCGAGAAAAACACACCAAGGGGTTGTTTTAGGTGACTGCTGTTGATGCAATCAGTTTTGATGTGTGTGTCAAATGTTTAAGTTAGGTTGCATTTGGATTTGATGTGGGTTTGAGTTGTGCAGGGACTGATCAGATTCACAGGAACTCATCCAAGGCTCCGTTATTGAGTCGGTGAAGGATGGTGCATCCGAGGGACCGCCGGACATGGAAGCAACGGAGTGGAGCCGAGGAAGTGGACTTCAAGGCGAGTGAAGGATGACATGGAAACGAGTCGTGTGCTTGTATGCATCCGAGGGACAAGGCCAAAGGAAGAGGACTTCAAAGGGTGACTCCGGAGAGATGAGAGTGTGAGATTTGTAAGGTACCAATCGCCTGGTAAGGGTATCAGGTGACTGATCCCGAATTGCAGTGTAAAACCCGACCTCATAGAAAGATTGGTCGAGTGGACCAGTCACCTACACCAGACGACTGATGTAGTAGCCGTTGCCAACCGTTGAGTGACCGATGGAGGCTCGAAAGCGACATATGTGAGGGGATCAGTCGCCTGGTCATGGGACTGGACGACTGATGGTGAGGCTGAGTGGAAGTTGAGCTCTACTCTCTCCTCTTATTTAAGGAGGACACTTGGCTACGAAAATGGCTAGTGCTCCCCTGATATTTCTCTACTTTATTGTTCATCTTTTTCCTCCCATTCATACTCCTAATTGTAATAGGAAGAAGACACTCTTGTGAGAGGTTTGGTCTCACCGACAAGAGGCTAAGTTCATATTGGAATCGTCAACGTGTGTGGATCCTTGGATTAGTCACCTCCGCTGGAGGTGGATACCAAGTAAATACTCGGTGTTAGCGTTGTGTTCTTTGTAAATTGTATATTCTATTGCGCACTAATATCGTAGGAAGACAAAATCGGCCATCTACGATCTAACAAGTGGTATTAGAGCAAGGACCGCTCTATCAAAGACTAATCGCCAAGAAGAACAAAGAAGATGACGGGTTCGAACATCCACCCACCAAAATTCGAAGGTGACTTTTCATTGTGGAAGAAGAGAATGGAGGTTTTCTTCGAGACGGATTTTGACATTATGCTCATAATGGAAAACGGGTTCGAGATCCTCATGGAAGAAGATGAAGAAGTTGAGAAATCAAGGTGGAGCAAGAAACAAAGAGAGGAGTACCTTGCAAACTCAAAGGCTACACACC
>JBAMIE010212106.1:0-10225 GCA_037177295.1 Kaempferia parviflora
AGTTTGGTGCTTCTCAAATATTTGAAAATTATTTCTAAATTTTCATCCCCAAATCTACAATTCAAACACTATTATTTACTATCATTCCATTCTCTGGTTCTTAAACCCACCAACCAATTGAAAATATAGGCGAGCGATAATAACGAGAACAATATAATAATATCAAATAACATATATTGAAGGATAGTTATATTATTTAACAAGAGAGTGGAGTGCTATTTTAATAATAAAAAAAATTAAAGTGGGATTGTCTTTTGATGATATACATCATTGTAGATCTTGGTAACCTACATATAGTCTTGGACCAAACTATTATATAAACCTAAACTTATTTAAATGAAAAAAGAAAGACATTTAATTGCTCCATAAGGTCAGAGAATATATAGGAGTTGTATTTATGAGAATAGACTTTTTAAAATTCGTATAATAGTTTTGATCAAAAATATTATATATAAAAAATATTTATTTATTTAAAATAAAAACAACCAATTGAGAGAGTCCAAGGAATACAAAAATATTATTTGAAAAATTATACAACGTAGAGCTCATCAGCTAAGTTTCTCTGATATATTTTTATAGATCAGGAGATGGTACATAATATAATTATGATCGGATCGTATATCATGTATCAGTTGTAATTGGTTGTGATCTCTCTCTGGTTTCACCTTCTCCTTTGCCCCGTTCAGCGCTCGATAGCCTAGCCACTCGACCATCCACGACAACCTCCGGATGCCTACCCCGAGGCCGCCGACCTCGATCATGATCCGGCCACAATTGTATTGTGGACTAGAAGATTTAGTCTCGGAGCTCATACGATAGTTTAATTAATTTATATGGAATTCAATTATTAAGTTTGAAAGAATAACTTCATTTGGGCCTAACAATTGGGACATAAACCCGTGTAAACAAATTGGGTGATCGATCGGCTTGTGTGCGGAGAAGGCAGGGGAGGCGGCGAGGCTGCGAAGTTCGAATCGCGGAGAAGAGAGAAGAACGATGGGGAAGACCCCGGTGCGCATGAAGGCGGTGATCTATGCCTTGTCGCCGTTCCAGCAGAAGGTGATGCCCGGGCTCTGGAAGGATCTCCCCGGCAAGATCCAGCACAAGGTCTCCGAGAACTGGATCAACGCTACCCTCCTCCTTGTCCCTCTAGTTGGTACCTATAGGTATTTCGTTCCTTTGCTCCCTTCGATTTGGTTCGAGAAAGACGCATTTTTTAATACTGTGATAGATATCTCCGGTAGGATTGGATAGATGTGCGTCATATTTGTTTAACTTGGATGCTACTTCATATTCCAGAAGCTGATCTTCCTTTCGGATTAAATCATCGTGAAAACCCCCTGAATTTGTTTCAGTGATTTCATGGGTTTAGATCCATAATTGAAATTTTGCGCGTCTTATTTCCTTACATTCAGCTCTAAAGATTTCCGCCCTTTGTCTGACAAAGTTTGTGTTATGGAACTGTGGACTAGTAAGAATATTGATATAGTCGATTTCTGAGTCCGCAGTCTTACAAGTACTTTTGTTGGATTTAGTAGTTTATCTATGAATTATATCGCTCAGAAGTGATGCTGATGCACATTTGTGCGAGTCTTGTGCAATTTGAACTGGCTTTATTTTTGTTGTTTACACTTATATGGATTTTATAATATTTTATACTCATAATTTTCGAAACAAATTGTTCTTCTAATTGAAAAGAAGAATGCATTCATGTTCTAATTAGTTGCTTCCAAATGGATATTGTGCTAATGGATGAGAATGTAAATAAATTAAACATGAAAATTGAATTGTGGAGAACAAACTTCAGAAATGAAAAGTATGATGTCAGTATGAATTGAAATTATATAGAAATTCAATTTCCGCAAGGAAAGAATCTAATAAGGGAATTATTCCTTTGAGATGTTGTTGGTCTATTGTTCAAGGAAAAAATATATTGATAAAAATGTCTTTATAGGATGAAGAGTGGATGGTAGAAAAGAAGTTGATGTGGTTTGAAATGGAGTTAAATTTTAAGGTCTACTTTTTTATTGTTTATATTTTACATTTTTTTAAAAAAGTTATTTTAAGTTTTAAAACTTTGTTATAATTTTTAGGATAAGTTAGGTTTTGTTAGGAGATTTAATCTTTTTGTTTGTTTTATAAAAATGGTTTAGATCCTCATGTAATAGAGAATTTTTTAATTTTTGATATTTTCCCTTTTTGTTAGTTTTGTGAGTTTGAGATAATCCCAGTGCTGCATTGGAAGTACTTTTGGATTCTTGTGTGATAACTAATCATCACGGGCCTTTTAGGCTAAAGGGAAATTTTATAAGGTAATCATACCATTCGCCGTACTCCATAAATCCAAAAGTTGAGATGGTAGGAAATAAGACATATAGAAGATTAATATACTAGAGATGATATTGCTAAGATGAATTTTTTGGGTAATAGAAAAGATAGAATAAAAAATAATATTCTCTAGTAATGGTTATGCATAATCTAATAGATTGTCACATGAGATGGTACTGATGTGTGCAAAGGAAATTAATAGATTTTATAGTTAGAAGAGTTCAACCAATTGGTGTAAAGGGTAGATGGAAATCAAAGAAAAATGTTATATAGTGAAAACGATCTAATATTTTGAATATTACAAGCGATACAACCTTGCATAAATCTCAATGGAGGGATAAGATTTTTGCTGCTAATGCAATTAAGGGTATGAGATTAATTTGATCAAATCAAACTCTAAATGGAACATGATTAAAAGAGAGAAAACACAAAATTATAAGATATGACACCATTATGATGACTCTACATATTTAATGAAAAAATTATTTATTTAAACTAATTTAATAACCTTGTATATTATATAAATAATCTTTTAAAATGATTTCCTAATAATACATCATATAAATGATTATTTGTTTTAAGAAAGATGATGAATTTTGTATTATTTTATAGGATTTTACATTGACATAAAAACATGACTCATGACATGATTAACAAAACATTGGATGAATTGTGAATTCTACATAGATGACCCAAAACAGTTGAATAGTTGGGATAAATAATGATGATAATGATGCTCAAATCAAGGTTTATATTTCGATATAGATATAAATTTTGGTATCTTCCTGGAATGATACCTTTGCCGTTGGGCTTGGTGGACGAATGGCTTGGGTCAATATGGTTTTGATCACGTCGACATGGTTTTCAGCTCATCCACTCTCTTTTGGTTTGCTTACATGTAACAAGGATATAATAGTTTTGTAGTTAACTGCAAAATTTGTAATCTCATTTCGAGTTTAGGTTGTAGTCCCCAGCCTAAACAAGATGTGTCGGTCTGGTCATTATGGGTGCTGATGGATGTACCAAGTGCCAACCCTAGGTGGTGACAATGGAGAAGTTGCGTACCTTGTGGAAGTCTTGTGGACTGATTGGAATCCTCACCATCATCACAATGTGTTGCCTAGACCTTGTCATGTCGTCTCATGAAAGCCCATTGCTGCACCACTATCATCATAGACCCCACAAAAGCCTTGTGGGAAGCCTTGTGTGGTTGCTGTCCTTGTGTGAAGCCTCACTTCATCATGGATATGCTTTGTTGTCTAGGAGAGTTCCATGTGCCGGTTGACTAGCTGAATGAGATGTTTCACCTGAGCCTATTAGCATGGAACAAAATAATGAACCATGGTTGGATATTTCAGAAAGCACAACAAATAGTTCTGCCTATAACCTACCATATTAATAAGATTATCTCTACATTATCATATTAGGAGTTCACTAATACCATAGTTTTGCATGAGATGAGTGCATCTGCTCTTGTGAGAACAAGGTCATGTTTCCGTCACATCTTAAATTTGGTTCTAACATTCTTCCCTTTTCCTAAGATTAGATGATTAATTGAAAAAAAGATTATCAGTGTAATATACTTCATTTTATTCTTTTTTTCCTTTAAAAAGAATTATATAGATAGTCTGGAAATGAACAATATTTAATGCGTTATTTATATAATTCCTCAGAAATGATTTTTACCATAGGAAAATAGGGTAATGATTTTAAATGAAACCTAAGGTGAAAACGTCTTTATTTATATTTTTCAGCCAAAGTTCCAGACTGTTTCACCATATTTGTGGACTTTTGTTTAGCTGTTGACGCCCCAATCTCCATCAACGACTTCTTATCTCGTGCTTTCCAACTAAACACCTGATGACCAGCATTTCTGTATTCCAACTATTCTGTTTATATTTTTTAGTCAAAGTTCCAGACTGTTTGCTATTTTTTTATTTTTTATTTACTTTGTTTAGATGTCAGTGTCCTAATCTCCATTAACAACTTCTGCGTTCCAACTTTAACGCCTGATCAACAGCATTTCAGTTTTGAATATTATAATTTTATAACAAAGAATCTCATTGTTTTTTAATTCCTTAATCTGGATATCTTGACTGTTAATGCAGTTTTGTCCAATATTACAAGGAGAAGGAGAAACTGGAACATAGGTACTGAGGGCAAGGAGGCAAGTTTTTGACTTATTCCTATAACTTGGAAGTGCATCTTCTATATTAAAGCTACTTTAATATTGGTCTTTCTTTTCTATTTTCTCAAATAATTAAAATGTGAACTAGGAGATGATTGAATCATCTTTGTCTGGCAAACCAAATATTAATCTGTGTTGGCTCTGTTGTCCTAACAGATTGAAACAGTTGCCTTTGTTTTTTTTTTTCCTTCTACTCATCTAATACAGAATAATAATCCAATATTGCCCTAACCGAAAATTGTTCCCACCTAAGTTGTTTGTCACGTCTGAAGATCTTGCAAAGTAGTCTTCCAGTGGAAGTTGTATTGATTGTTTCACTCATAATCTCGACCCTAAATTACAGTTACCAGCTTTTGTTTGAATGAAGTTTGTTTGATTGGATATAAGGAATTTAGTCAGGTAGTTACATTCCAGATATTTTTAATTTATTATTATTTTTTTATTTTTGCTTCATATGATTTCTAACTCCGTGTATGATGAATGTTTTATTTCAAAGATTGAAGTCATCGGATTTTTAAATTTAAACAGAATAATGAATCACAGCTATTTGTCAAATGCTTTTTCTTGGTCTTGGAATCAGCACCTGAAATAATATTTGATTTTAGGAAAGAAAACTTCCTCGTAATTATCTATTTTGATGTCTTTTTCAATGTAATGCCTTGTATACTTGCATAATTGCGTGGGTTATTCCTCGGTGAAAAATTATGTGTCTAAGGCCTCCATTTCCTTGGAGAATTGGTGTTCGAAGATGAAAAATAAAAGGGATGTGCATTTAAGTGTTATTTTATTGGGTAGAATAGAATAGGATGAGAACAAATTTTGAAAATGTTTATTTTTGTTGAAATTGGAAAAGGGTACGATTGTAAACTCAGTAAGTCAAGTTTTGTGGTGTTTAAATTTATTTCAAGTCAGGTGGTGTTCCAATTTGTTTTAAGCCAAGACAAGTTAAGCTTAAAATGAATTAAGCCATTGATATAATTATTCATGTTTTATTTATTTATTTTTTATGAGTCTGAGCTAAGTTAATTAAGTTTGCTTTAGTTCTAAATTTAAGATTATTAATTATTTATTTATTTGATTATTTTATTGATGAACATGATTTATAAATTTTAATATTATTCATAAATATTAATGAATTAAATTTATGCTTATTAATTTAATTTAATTAATTATTAAAATTTATTTATTTAATTGATCTGAATTATCATAAACAACTTCTTATTCTCATTAAGACTAACATCAAATTTGCAACATTTGATTCGTCTACTGTCTTATAAAACAACATTATTTTTTAAAAGAAAATTAAAACAGTATTCATTTGATATTTCATCCTAAAATATTTTTATTTCATTGATATTGCAATAGCTGTGAGGTAATTTTGTACTCGTTACAATATAAAAAATATTTTAATTTTGTTAAATTAATATACATAGAGTATTTATACTAAAATATCTTTCAATAATTTAATTAAATTTATTTAAATTTGATTAAAATCATTAATTGTAATTGTAACAGTTAGGATACGTTGGATCATAATTACTACCATACTATTTAGGCAGTTTATATTAAGTTGAAATGATTTTGACAAATTTAAGTAATTTTTAATCCATTTAATAAAAAATATTTTGATATAAAAATATTTTATGAGTAATTATTTTGATAAGTTGAATCAATTTAATCTAAGTTAATTTGACCAAAATTGATTATTATATGATATAGTAATTATGATTCATAAAATATAGACGTTCTTTTAAAAATAATGCTAATAAAGAATTATATTAGCATAAATAGGTAATAATTAAAGAAATAAACTAATAATTGCCTGGTTCAGTAAAAAAACTATTATTCTACGTTTCCACTTGATCAGTTAAGAAACACATTAACATTTAAAAAAAAAAACGGTCCAAGAAATAAATCAACCGTTTTGACTCAATTAAAAAATAAAAAGACGTCTCGATTTTAAACCTGTTTCACTTCCCGCTTGACGGAATTAAATTTTATTCGAATGAGGCAAAATTTATTTTTATTAAAAGTTATTTAAGTTTTTAATTAAATGAAAGATGCTCTTTTAATGTTTATTAATATTCTGTTAATCTCTATCAATGTTAAGATGGACAATTAAAATACAAAGATAGGTGTTTTAAGAAATGAATGACTCATTCTAATGGTAAAATTTTCCTTATTTTAGAATGTTAACTGTGGTGTAGCTAATAATGTACGCCCAGTATGGACAGTTACCTACACTGGACCAGCAAAAAATGATTTTCTATGGTGCTTTGCATGAACTTATACCACATTGAACAATGTTCACATAAAGAAATTCATGGAGGAAGATACCAAAGTGGCCTTTGATAATTTCAAGGGCTAAATACTCATGAGTCCCAACAAAGGACATCGATCGAGCATTGGTTGGCTCGACCACCAGTTCCGGCGATGTGGCAAACTGCTGCCTCGATGTCTGTGCCCATGGTTTTCGTGTCTTTTTCTTGTTCTTGTGGGGAGAGAGTCTTGGTATAAAGCAAGCAGGTGCTGGCTGAACATAAACTGAAGTAGGCTCAATGCATGCTGGTTGGACACAGAATGCACCATTTGTATGTTTGGAAGGATCTGAGTCAAGTGATGATTTTATCAGAGTAGGGGAACCAACACATTTTAAGGAGAGACCAAAATCAAAATCAAAATCAAAATTAGAAAGCATGATGTGTCCATCCACGAACAAGTACTTCAGGTCTCTGTATACAACTCGGGCAAGTAGTACTTCAGCACCATAATTAAAATCTATTCAAATCTTATTCGAAATTTAAAAATCTAAATAATTTTGACTCGATCTCGATTTAAGATAAAATTTGTATTCGGTCTGACTTGTTTAAACCTCAATTCGAGCAACAAAGTGACTTAAATTTTATTTAGAGCTCAATTTGAGCATATTTAAATTAAAAATTATGTAAAAAATAAATTCAAGTTCGGCTAACGAATGACTCATAAACAATTGAATAAAATATTATAGGTTCAACTTTGACTTGAAAAAATTATCAAACATCGAGTTCAGCTTGAATGTGATAATTTCCAAGAATCAAATGATTTTTTAGCCAATTCAAAAAACTCATGAACGTGTTCAATTCATTTACATTATAGTTACCTACACTCAACCAAGATTCTAGCTCTGCTCTTGACTATCTAGAAAGCCATGTGGGTGTTTTTTAATTTATCACAATCATCGATGAAAAATTTTTATAAGATCAAATCGATCATTTTCAAAATTAATTGATTTGAATAGTTGAATTATATATAAAAAAAATAAAAATGATATATCATTTTGAAATTAAAATGAAGTGGGGTTAATTCAGTGAATATGTTAGGTCGGTTAAATAGGATTGGTCATAATTGCCACTAGTTTGTTTTTTAGTTATATTACCTTTCAGTTCAATTAATCATAAGATGATGGATCTGATCCTCTAGAATTCTAAATATCATAAATTTATTTTTCAACTAGAAAAAAATATGGTACAATACAGTAACTGAAAACCAAACTATAAGTACTTGAGACTAAATCTGTATCATAGTCCGGGCACCACTTAATTTATTTAGGTAGTTGGGTTGTACAAGCTAACTAGCTACGTTGGTAAGATCAAGGTAGGTGAAGTAGATTGGTTGTTAACAACGTTAGCTGAGCTACACGTATCATTTGAGCTAGGAAGGTACAATTTTACTTTTTTATATTATTTTTTAAACTTTGAGATTAATTGTCATTATCTTGACATGTAGATATGATTGTCTAACTATGGATTAACATGTTTTAAGAACTATTAATAAATTAATACTATATAATTCTTATTTATTGATGTCACTCTAATCTACTATTTTTAATGGCAGTTAAGTTTTAGAGCTTCAATATAATCAAAATAATAGTTTGATGAGGTAAAAATTCTATCCATTTAATCTCATTTGAGCCAGAATTTTTTTAGAATGGAGTAATTTAAAGAATTTAAAATTTTGAAAGATAATTTCAATGACATAAATATACAAATTTTGAAAGATAAAATGGAACAAAATAGGTCATATCCTAATTATTCCCAAAGTAGGCTAGGGGATTGAGCATTTCTCCCTTAAAATTCATACACATTTAATTCATGTAAATATCAAACTATGAAAAATGTAATATCAATTAAAGCCGTACGAAATGTCCTACTGGTTGTCTCAACCTTCCTTACATGTATTATTGTTGTTAGGTGGCCAATGATATCTTACTCAAATGATAAGGTCGGATGCATTGTAAAGGGAGGTCTCGAGTTCGAGTCATACTTCGCATAGTAGAACTGAGCCTTCCTAAAAAATCCTCCAAGCGAGTAGGGATAAGCGGTGTAAACTAATCCGCAAGGTTAAGCCGATGAAGGGTTTCTGGGGTATGGGGCCACGAAACAGTGGGTCAGTCATGTTAAAAAGTTTACCCTATACAGTTTGTCAATGTTCTCTTGCCCAAGTGGTAAAGACAGAGGCTTTCCAAAGGGAGGTCTCGAGTTCGAGTCCTACTTTGCGCTGTGGTACTGAGCCTCCCTAAAAAAAAAAAATCCTCCAAGCGAATAGGGCTAAGAAGTGTAAACTAATCCGTAGGACCAAGCCGATAGAGGGTTTCTAGGATATGGGGCTGCGAAGCGGTGGGGCCAGTCACGTTAAAAAGTTTACCCTATACAGTTTTGCCAATGCCCTCTTGCCCAAGTGGTAAAGGTGGAGGCGTTCCAAAGGGAGGTCTCGAGTTCGAGTCCTACTTTGTGCAGTGGTACTGAGTCTCCCTAAAAAAATTCTCCAAGCGAGTAGAGTCAAGCGGTGTAAACTAATCCGTAGGGCCAAGCCGATAGAGGGTTTTCTGGGGTATGGGGCCACGAAGCAGTGGAGGCAGTCATGTTAAAAAGTTTACCATATACAGTTTCATAAAGCGTCCCCTCGGGGCGGTGCGATGGTTAAGGCATGAGAGCTTATTACATGAGGTCTAGAGGTCGAATCTCGGTACGTCCGAGCATATACCTTCCCCATGTCTTGACCATTTGCACTTATGGCTAATAGCCACCCGTGGTTTACCTCCTCCGTGTTGACTCTGGGACGGGTCGGCCGGGGCACTGGGGACGAACGTATTCGGGGCTTTATGTTAATTTTTTTGGATTAGAGGTTATGCAATTTGAAGAAGACATTTTTGTCGATTAGCTAGGCTCACTATGCAAATAGATTTGTTGAGAGGTTCAAATCGATATTTATAGGCCAATTAGCACTCTATTTAAATTTGATGAAAGTGAGGTAATCGACCATAAATGTTAGGTGGGATACGATGGTGGTATAAGATGGTTGTGTTCGTCTCAGTGCTCCCACTAGTTCGTCTTAGAGGAGGGGATAAATTACAAGTGGCTATTAGCCCTTGGAATAGTGACTAACGTATGAGGGAGGTATTTACCTCGACTATGCCGAGATTCGAACCTCAGACCTCATAGTGACAGTATCTCATGCGCTGGCTACTAGACCCTCCCGAGGAGACTCCATGTACTTTATTCCACTAGTTTAGAGAGCTGGTTTATGGAAGATCGAGTTAAAGGAAACACATCAGAAACATACTAAAAAGGATTTCTGCATTACATTCGAGGTACTCTACTCCATGAATTTCTATATTCATTTGCTAATTATTTTCAAGTTGGATTGTTGGATATTGATTAACATGGAGAC
>JBAMIE010212126.1:0-36270 GCA_037177295.1 Kaempferia parviflora
GATGAGTTGTCAATTCCCATTTGATCTCACAATTTATTTAATTTTTATATTGTTGCATTTCTGTCGACAAATCCTAATAAAATCTTAACCTCATTAATTATCAAAATTGTCTCGCTTGATTCACGCCTTCGTTGACTTTAAGATTACAACCCACCGGTCAACGCACGACGCTTACTGTTTCAAAACAAGCAGATACGTTCGTCATATTGAGGCTGTTTTTTAATCATTAGTTTTCAAATCTTTCTTATTATTTGCCACCGTTTGACTTTTGTAAAAGGAAATCTACGCTTGACCAATTCTTTGTCGGTGGAGAAAAAAAAAATTAATTTAAAAAGACTAGTCAAGGATTCTTTTTCAAAAACTCACGAACAAGGGCATAGACTTTCTCTATTCATTCTCGACTTAACTCAGTCCCTTCAAGGCCCAAAATGTGACCGAGTTAACTTGCAATTAAAGAACAATCTCAATAACTCAGTCAACCCAAAGACTTGAACTATCAACTTTTTTCTTTCTTAGAATGAATTGATGAAAATTTTCAAAAAAAAAAGAATCCTTAACGTATTTAAACTTTAGCATAATTTTTGGTAGTTTTGACTTTTTTTGCATATCAGGAATCTAGATCTTACGACCTGATTAATCTTAAGTTAGACGGTCCGACCTAATATTTAACCGTCAAGTAAATTCAAGAAGTACAGTGGCTTCTTACGTAGTGTCTCAATTTCACCGGTAGTTCAATCGGCGTAGATATGCCTTGTATAGGAATTGAACTATCAATTTTTTTCTTTTTAGAATGAATGAGAATTTTCAAAAAAAAAAAAATCCTTAAGATATTTAAACTCAGCGTAATTTTTGGTAGTTTTAGACTTAGCTTTCATTGTGGAATTGCAGTGTCAAAATCATCAAAACTTTCTTGACCAGGCCAATCAAATTTGTGATTCCTAATTTGAATACTCAAGATCTGATGACTTCCTAAGAAGACTAGAAAAATGTTGTGAAATGTCAATGGCTTCGATTGCAAGACAGTTAGACTTTATGAGGCTCTGATAGCATCCAATTTGAACTTGTTTAATGAGGGATAACCATCAAAACTGACCTTAATTCTTATTATTTAAGATATTGCTTGATCCATGGGCAATGAAGTTAATGAAGTCTAATCAATGAGAAAAACACTTTTTAATTGAGAAAAAAAGTCTATAAAAATGTAATGAAAGGCGACTGGAGATTTTGAGTAGTTTCCCAGTAATGCATGAAATGAGGAAAAATTCTGGAATCTGATTTTCATTTTCAGTAAAACATCTGTTTGAATTTTTTGGGAAGTAAAAACTATTTTATGAAGGATTTTCCAATGTTGAGGAGGAAAACAAGATTTTTATTTTTTTTTGGGATAATGCAAATAATAAAAGAGCAATCAATCTCGCACCCCCAATATAACAATCATCAAATCTCACCGGTTTCTTATGAACAAATATGGAACTGACCTTGCAAAGACAGCAAAAATGAGTAAAAAATTTTCCACGCGTTTATGGAAAATTAGTTGTTTGTCTTCTGTTATAGAAATTTGGAACACCAGAAAAGAAAATACTTTGATTCCAACCAGAAGTATCTCTAGATACACAAGTTGCATTTGTTATCAATTACAAATAGATAAGATTACAAACCCTGAATGAATCATAAATTACAGAAATTAGTTGTTGTGATTCAGGGCAGAAAGAGTTTTCACTTAAATCAACATGAAGGGAGGCATCCCACACCCAAAGTAGCGCCGCCGGCCAAAGAATCTCTTCCTAGACTTCTGTGGTATGAAGCTGAGTATAAACATCTCCTTCACGCCCTCTCCTTTGTCTATGAATCCTATCAACTTAGCCACAAGAGATGCACTGGCTCTTACATGTTCGATATCGGTTCTTGTCCACAAGCGTTGAGTGAGTTGAAAATTCCTTTTCTTGGAGTTTAAAGCAATTCCCCATTCAGCAAAAAGCTTCTTCCTCTCCACTGTCTGAAGTTTCTTCTTCATCTCCCTGCACAACCTTTCTCTCTCGCGACAAAGATATCTCAAACTGAAAATACATGGTTTAGAGTATTTAAGTCACAATGCCAACAATTATTAGACTGAATGAACAATCACTTATCCAAAAACTAAAGCCTCTACAAAATGTCTCAACATAAAGATCCATGGTTTAACAAAGCTTATTTGCCTGAAAGTCAACTTAGCTTAAACTGTGGGCAGAACTGCAAGGAGTGAACAAACTAGGAATGTGAAATGCACTATCTATTGGAATCATAGGATACTTAAAACATTAAAATGTCAGTAAATTGATAGAATATTAACTTACCTTGCAGAAGGTTTGAATTCGTGAACATCTTTGACCAATACCTCACCAGCCTTTCCACAGGAAATGGTTCCTAAGAAGGACAACCTTCTGCGCTCAACTTCCATATAGAAGGCATCGGATTGATCACCTTTAAATAGCAAGAAAAAGCAAGTTCTGTGGATCAAGGACACATTGTATGCTTGCCAGAGTTCAATTATCTCATGCCGTTTTTTCTCAAATTCCAATGGCCATGAAGTCCCCAAGGATTTTTGCATGGGATTCAGACTTACATCCTCAATGTTCCTATGAACCTCATTGTCTTCTTTAACAGTCTGTTGAGCACACTGAATCATCCAAGGATTAGGATGAATAAGTTGCAGATAAACAAGAACATGTGAGATGTATAAAATAGAAAAGGCATTCTAAAGCCAAGGAATTTTAAAGAAGTGTTCATGTATTGACAGAATGGAATTTCAATTTAAACATCTTGATCATTTTTTTTTTCTGCAGCTGTTCTTGCTATAAAATGTAAGTATACAGGTGGATCTTAATTTGACAATGAGGTGTCTATTGCCAAGAAACTAATTATTCCTAATCTGTCTGTTTTGATGCATGTTCTTTTTACCAATTATATCTCTTTTTTCCTTTTGATTTTATGTTTACAAGGTTTAATGCAAAGAAAAAATAAGCAATTATAGTCATCAAGTTCACAATAACATATTAATCTTTAAAAGACAGATCAGTAAAATCATGCAGGAAGAATATACTAATGGTATTGTAGCTTGCATAGCAACTATATAGGGAAGGGAAAATGGAGTTGGGGCAGTTTCCGATTCTACCAAAACAAACAAAGAGTAATGCATGGAACAAGGCAATAGCATATGACTCCATTTCCATGAGAACATACAAACCTGGTTAAAAGGGAGTTGGAGCAGTTCCTGGTTATCCTGACACTCCTGAAGAAGTTTCTGGTTTTGACTCTCCATCATATTCGACATTGAAGAAGTTGTACGGGCATGGTCATCAACATCAACATCTTGATGAATTGTTTTGATATCCTCAATGTTGATCATGTCAGTGGAGGTGAGTAGTAGTTCCTGGTTATGGGTCTCATCTTGCAGTAGTCTCTGATTCTGACTCTTCTCCACTGCATTCAATTCTGGAGAAGCATGATCATTACAATCAGCATCTTGAGGAATTGTTTTGATATCCTCAATTTCGATCACGTCAACGGAAGTGAATCTTTGGATGTCCTGGTATACACTAACAGAAAGCACTTCATCTTCAGTTCTTCTCTCTGAACATTCAGGTTGTGCACTAGGAATCTTTTTAAATATATAGGGCTCTGTCTTATTAGCATGATGAACATTTTCAAGCCAAGCTAAGATTGAATCATTCATCAGACTAGCAATGCAACTTCTACTTCTAGTTAGTACTGACACTTTAGAATGCATAGTTTCTGGCACCCAAGGTGATGGAAATGATCCGTCAGTATTTGGCGTGTCACTATTGCCATTTGTCTTGGTTGTAATATTAATTGATTGCTCCATTGCAGTAGTGCAGGGTATATCCTCATCACATTGCAATGAAGGATTTTGAAGTTTACACACATCAGTGTCATTTTCGTTTGATAAAAGATTAGATTGCCCGCTTATGCTCATATCATGTATCTCAATGCACTGAACCTCCTTGCACTGGTCTTCATATATGGCCTCACTGCTGATTGAGCATCTAGATGGGTTAATTTTATCAAGAACCTCAAGGCGCATCCTGTTGTAGCCATCCATTTCCTCTGGTATATCAAATGTTGCAGAGTCAAAATCTGGAATTTGGTATGTAATACCAGATGCACCAGAAATTGAGTATGTATCTTCATATTCACTGTTTGCGAGTGATATCTCAGACTGACTGAACTGATCCTGTCCAGACACAAAAGAGACAAGCTAAGGTTAATGAACAAAACAAACTCTTAGGACTTGGATTGCATAAAGAATATTTACCGATTGCGCTGGCTCTCCTACAAATCTGAGCAAATCTTGTAATCGAGACTGAGAAAAATCTCTTTGATGCATCAACTCCTTGATTTGTTGTTCCATCTAAACAATAGTAAGAGTGAAAGACAAACACTGAGGATTGCTGATAGAGGCGTCGTTGTTAGACATTATTAGCTAATGTTGTAATTTAAGTCTACATTAGCAACTTTTGAGGGACAATGAAAGTTGTCTAAGTAGTTTGCCCATAGAAGAACCACTATGTTAATTCCGCTAATAGAATTGTGTAGTGTTTAGTGATAAAATCAAGAAGGAAAAATATCCATACTGCAGGTTAATTTTGCATTCAGTAAAAACAGAGAAGATCAGAAATGACCTTTCTAATTTGAGCATCTTGATTTTTCAGGACATCAGAATGATTTGTGCAGGTTGCAAATCCTCTTTGTCTCAGTTCGTTTTCCAATCTAGCAAGCTCTAGTTTTAGTAGTTTTACCATTTGCTTATCAGACATCACCAAATTGACTCGGGCATTGGTAACTACTTGTTTTGCACATATTGCAAATGACAGAGTATTCCTGGACTGTTCAACATGGCTTCGAGCAGGGCTCATTGTGCAAATAATAGCAGTTCTTGCATTACCTCCTAAGAAAGGTTGCAATATGCGTGTTAGTTTGGAATCCCGATATGGAATATGCCCACTCCTTCCTTTACTGCAAAAAGAAAGGCAAAGGTAAGATTGCACTCCCAAACCATTAGAAGCTAATTAAACCTACTTCATCCTTGCATCACAAGTTTTAATGGGAATATAAAAGTGCTCAATTTAGTGATTATCAAGGTTCAGCTAAGAACAGAGATCTTTGGGCAGTGTTATTAGTCACCATCTACATCTTCCAAGTAATATTGTATCTTGTTTTGGCGTGCATCAACTAATTTCATATTAACACCTTATACTGCAATTCATGACATTTGCATGTTTATAATTTTCAAGTATAAAGTTTTAGAAGAATAAGTACTAGAGAGAGGCAATCTCTATAACCTTAGTTGCCGAATAACTTTTCCAAGGGTAAGCAGACTTCTATTGATGTGGCAGCCTTCTTTTACACGAACACCACTAGATGATATTTGAGATGAACGTTCACTCCCTGCTAAATCAACAAAGTTCTGTATCCAGGAAAAGGAATTCAAATCACCATTTGTCCTTTTTTCCATTTGGAAATTTAATATGCAAAAGAAGAAAATTATCCAACAAGGAAATAAGAATTTACCACAGCAGCGAGAAGACTACTTGAATTCCCCTTACCCGTGAACATGTGAGGCGTACTCTCAATTGTCTACACTCATTAGCAAACAGAGTGAGATAAATTATTCAATCTTACTTTCAGATGTCAGTCATTTATATGAATAAAGGACCAACCAGTCTCAGTATCTGATGAGATCGAGAACTTGTTTCATTTAAAGAGGTCTCTCCAACCTGTCTTTGTGCTGTTGATCAAACGAGTTAAACTGTATTGATTAATTAATGTTTTAGGCATAACTAGAATATGTGCCAGACATATATATGGGGTATACCTTCACAAAATGAAAGAAGTTCCTTGAGATGCATTTGGTCGCTCAGAGTTTCCTCAGTAAGTTTTTCAACAACTGTCCCTCTCTGATATGATATACAAAAATTAACTAGTGAAATTTGCTTTCCATCCAATAAATTCATTGATGAAACAAACCTAATCACACTTCCTTACCTCTGCATCATCAAGAAGCCTGAGAGGGGCACTATCACTACTCAACAGATCTCTTACTGCTTCATTGTATATCTCCATAGCAGAAAATTTTAGAACAAAATCTCTTTCCTTGTGCTGCAAGAATAAAAGAACACATAACCATAACGTGCAAAACGGAAAAGAAAATGTATACAATTCACTTTAGCATCTAAAAGCCAACATTCATTTTCAATGATCAGTTCCTACCTTCTTTATGTAGTCATATATGTCCTCGATAGCACAATCAGTTATCCCAGACATTGTGTATGTTTTCCCACTACTCGTTTGTCCATAAGCAAAGATGCTTGCTGCAATTCATTTACTCTACTTTTGAATCTATGCCATGCGACTAATGGAATGAGAAAGTTTAGAAACTTTGCGCTCTCACCATTAATTCCATTGACAACTGATAAAGCAACATCTTTAGCTCCTTCAATGTAGACTTGTTGTGTAGTGCAGTCATAACCAAATGCTTTGTCTAAGATTCCCAAAGTAATAAGGAAGAGTAAGACAAATGGAAAATGAGTCAGTTCAAGAAAAATATATGAACTTTATCAGTCCTACAAATTTAGCCACACAAAACAATAGGTCTAAACAAAACCAGCTAAATTGTTGCAACAGAACCAGGGGAGAAATTTGCGTTGGTTAAATATGATCCACATGTGATTAGAAGGTTTCCCCTAAAAGATTCAATCTTGATATGTTCTTCGGCTAGCTTTTGGGATCATAAGCATAAAATTGAAACAACTTCAGTTTTCAAATTGACATATGCATATGCTCGCATGATTTCTAAAGCAGGTTGTGAGATTGAAACGTCCAACGTGATTCATGGTTCTCATTTTCGTCTAGTTATTCTCTTCTTACTTCCCACGTGAATAATCAAATCCATTAAATGAAGAAAAGTTAATCAACGAAGACAACTGGATGTCAAGTGGAACACTCACCAAATGTGTAGGATGTAGGATACAAAGTCCGCTCCTGGCCGCTGTTCTTAAAGACGATGGTGTTGGTGTTGAAGCAATCCCAATCAGAGGGGTCATTTTCCGCAATCTCCTTAGCATTCAGCGGTCGCATCCTCACTGAAACCAGTATCCTCTCATCCTTCCCCACTTGTGCCATTTCTTCGTCTGCCTCTCGTTGTCTCTTCTGCAATCTCTCCTACAATATCATCCATTCCAAACTTCACATTTGAAACTTGCTAACCTAACCATGTCGGTGACGAATTTGCAAACAAACCTCGGATACGAGACTCTTCGACTAGTGTGCCGGTGGAAGTGACATTAGGCGGCGGAGAGATGAGAGAAAAAGGGGTGAGAATCGGGAGGAAATTTATGGAGCAATTGATCGAGCAGTTTCCGGGCATATTGCAAGAGCCCGAGGATCGCCATCCAAACGGCCGCAGCAAACGAAACAAACAATCTCCAAGAATAGCTCGATCTCGGCAAGCCTTTTCCATGGCTCGGTCGAATGGGTTGGAAAATTACCTCCTAAAACAAGCTCCTTTGTGCTCCTTCGGTTCGATAGCCGTCGTGTTCCAAGCGAAGCAATCTCCGAGAATAGCTCGATCTTGCCAACCTTGTTCCATGGCTTAGTTGAATGAGTCGGAAACTACATCCCAAAACAAGCTCCTTTGGGCAGACTGGATTCGCCGTCGATAGATTCCAGTTCACGTGGCAAAGAGAATCTAGAAGATGGTTACTTGGGTAGCTTCATATCTGATAAGATTATTAATAATATCACATAAAAATAATTTATTTATTTATTTATTTATAATTAATTATTAATCTTCTTGCAATAATTGTTCTGCCATTGCTGTGATCTCTTGGATCACTTGTCAAAAGAGCTCAACAAAAGGCACTATATACTTGCCTTCTCCATGGTAAAATTCAATGCAGTTGCTGCATGATATCCTCCTCCTTTCTTTTTGATCCTTTTTCTTTAGCACAAATTCGATCGAAAAAGACAGAATTGCAGAATCTCATCTTTTTGCTTCTCACAAGCAAAGTCTCTAATGAAATCCAAAAAGCCATAAAATCTCCACGAGTTAGTTAGTCGCTGAAAAACAGCTCATAGGTGAACTGAAAACCCTTCTTCCTCTTCAATTCTTTCACCTTCCTCTCCTGTCCCGTACAATTTTATATGCTTCAATAAATACAACTACAGAAATTCCTTCCTGGTTTCACAGTTTCTTCGATCCATCTGTTCACAGCATATGAATTGAATTGATAACTGCATTGCGAGATCGTACTGTTTCTTTAACTGCACAGAGACAAACTGAAGTTTTGGACTTGCACTGCACTGAGTGGCAGCAATACAGTGAATGGGGAATTAGTTGAATAAGATTTGAGTGTGATTTGATTCCTTTTTATCTTTTCTTGTGGGCATGATCTACTTTAATCTCTAATCCAAAAGGGAAGAAGCTTGTCAAATCCTGTTATTGATCATAAAAGGAAGAAGCTATTGGCTCCGCTTGGAAAGCTCTTTGAATCACTTGTTCAGCACTAAACCTCAGAATGGAAAATTAAATATCTCGAATCCAAACTGCTCCAACTGCTCTGTTCTTCATCAAAATGGAACCACAAAAAACAGAAAATCTTGGAAACGCAAAACCTTCTGCAAAAAAGAGCCAAGCTTGTGGCTTTAACTCGATTTGGCACAGTAAGAGCCAATGGCCCCACTCTCCCACCACCATTGCTGTGGCTTCTCGTGCTAAAGCATGCATGTGAGGAGCTGACAGACACCTCCATTGCTGTGTCGGCTACCACCTCTTCACATTGGGCCTTCTCTCTTGTGCCCGTGATCTCTCTCTCTCTCTCCCTCTCCTTGCGCTCTGCTTGGCTTGTTGCTTGATTCCTCACTTTTAATATTGTATAAATAGTGGAGTCATCTTCTCAAAGCGCCAATATGCCTCATTTACCACTTCATTAGCTTGTAGTGATGAGACTAATCTTTGTTCTTCTACTACTGCTTGGCATCAGGATGTGCACAATGGCGAGTCGCCATGACTACCGCAACGCATTGGCCAAGTCCATTCTGTTCTTCGAGGGGCAGAGGTCGGGGAAGCTGCCTGGGGGCCAGCGAGCCAAATGGCGCGGCGATTCGGCGCTGAGCGACGGCGCTGAGGCCGGCGTCGACCTCGCCGGAGGGTACTATGACGCCGGGGACAACGTCAAGTTCGGCTTCCCCATGGCCTTCACCGCCACCATGCTATCTTGGAGCGTCATCGAGTTCGGCGAGCTGATGCCAGCCGCCGAGCTGCGCCACGCGGCAGCCGCCATCCGCTGGGCCACGGATTACCTGCTCAAGACCCTCTCGCTCCCCGGCGTCATCTTCGTTCAGGTACGCTACTATCACTTCGACCGCTACTAAATCGAGCGGTGGAGTTCACTGCATTGTTTTCACAAACAGGTGGGGAACCCGATAAGCGACCATGGCTGCTGGGAGCGACCGGAGGACATGGACACGGCGAGAACGGTGTACAACGTGACTGCCGACCGGCCGGGGTCGGAGGTGGCGGGTGAGACGGCGGCCGCGCTTGCGGCGGCTTCGATGGTGTTCCGGGACATTGATCCGGGGTACTCGGACAAGCTTATGGAGAACGCGAGGAGGGCGTTCGAGTTCGCCGACGCCTACAAGGGCGCCTACAGCGACGACCCAGGGCTCAAGGCCGGAGTTTGCCCCTTCTACTGCGACTTCGACGGCTACCAGGCAAGATCCTCTGCGCCTCTTCACGGAAAAAAAAAAATCCCATTTTTATTAGAATCTGAGAAAATTTAATAAAGAAGAATTACTGCTTCCAT
This sequence comes from Kaempferia parviflora, assembly GCA_037177295.1. NCBI lineage: Eukaryota > Viridiplantae > Streptophyta > Magnoliopsida > Zingiberales > Zingiberaceae > Kaempferia > Kaempferia parviflora. The sequence goes on from JBAMIE010212126.1 coordinate 9,861, forward strand.
CGTTGGATTCATTGTTAAAGCCTTAGAAAGGAATAGAAAATTAAGCATTGGGAAGAGAGGAATTCTCTCGAATCACTTTTTTGACTGCTCAAGATCACTGTAGTGCAACATGTGCAGCCATGAATGATGAACTCGCTCTGCTCTGCTCTCTCTCTCTCTCAACTGATCAGTATCTCTAAGGAATCTTTGGCTGATCTCATTGAAATTTTCTAAAAACTCCTACATTAGCAAGAAGCTTTAAACCTGTCGGGTAGGGGCACTTTACCAAATTGCAACAACTTTAGATTCATGAGACTGGTGAAAAGGGCGGATGAAGTCCATTATGAGAGGATAGCGCCATTGCAGCTTTCACATGATCAGTCACCGACACCATTATTTTCTTGTTGAAATCTCGAAACCAAATTCTACATTCATCTTCTATTAGTTACTGACATTGGATCCGTTTGTGCTATTTTACAGTGCTGAAAACTTGAATATCTGCGATTACAGTTCTCATCTACTTGCTTGTTTACTCAGGATGAGCTACTCTGGGGAGCTGCATGGCTAAGAAGAGCCTCACGAGATGATTCTTTCCTCAATTACATCCAAAACAATGGAAAAATTCTCGGAGCAGATGACAACATCAATGAGTTTGGATGGGACAACAAGCATGCCGGTCTCAATGTCCTCGTCTCCAAGGTTTGATCTTGCTCTGTAATTAATCTATATATAGGAGAAATTAAACTGCAACTGCCGATCGACAACTTTTGTCCTATGTTTACAGGAGTTCATGGAAGGTGGAGTGCTGTCGTTGGAGTCCTACAAGGGTTTCGCAGACAGCTTCATGTGCACACTGATACCTGAATCGGCGTCGTCACACATTCAATACACACCTGGTGGCCTCATCTACAAACCTGGAGGCAGCAACATGCAGCATGTCACTTCCATCTCCTTCCTCCTCCTGACTTACGCCAACTACCTCACCAAGTCCTCACAGACTGTCAATTGTGGCAGCGTCCAAGTTGCTCCAGCCTCCCTTCAGCTCCAAGCCAAGAGGCAGGTACAGAGTTTCGATATATACTAAACTCATCGACCACTCTCAATAGCTAGATTAGTCTCGTCAATATTTATAATGTGGGATTGTATTTTGATCTGTTTGTCAGATCGATTATCTACTTGGTGATAATCCGATGAACATGTCGTACATGGTTGGATATGGTGACAAATATCCAAAAAGAATTCACCACAGGGGGTCTTCGTTGCCATCAGTCTCCACACACCCTCAGCTCATTTCATGCAAGGATGGCTCAGACTACTACAAGTCCCCTCGGCCTAATGTCAACCGCCACATCGGAGCGGTCGTCGGAGGGCCAGGGGAGGATGATGTTTATGAAGATGATCGAGTGGATTTTCGTAAATCCGAGCCGACGACCTACATCAATGCACCATTAGTTGGAGCTCTGGCTTACTTTGTGGCAAACCCTGATGCTGGCCTTGTTCTTACTTAGGCAGGCTGGCAGGCAGATATATATAAATATATGAAGGTGGAGTCCCATTTGTAAAGCATGAAAAGGGATCTGAAAAGGAAGGAAGAAAGAAATTAAAAAGAGCAGAAAATCATAATGTTTTGTTAATTACAGAGTGAGGATTGTTTACAGGGTTCAAAGTTTTCTTGAAAGGAATGTTTTGCTTGTTTTGATACTCTTTCTTTCTCTCTAAGTACAATATTTCACTAACAAAGTGTGACAATAACAAGCCGCAGGTTCGAAGAGGTTGTTGGTTAGGAGGAATGTCATTGTCCATTGAGCTGCAGGAGAACTCAATCCCAAAATGTTAAATTACTAAACCAGTAGAAAAGTTTTTAAATATCCAAATTACATAACCTAGTGTCAAAATTACTAAATCATATACTAAATTTCGTTTTTACCATCGATTGCTGCCATTCGAACACTATTCATCAGAACAACAATGTCAATTGCTACATAATATAGCAATAATTAAAAAATTTAATTCGTATTTAAAAAATTATTATACGTGTATTAAATTGATATTTGAGAGTATAATTATAATCACAATAACGAAAAAACACATAAGATTTGGTTCTGTATCATTCTGAGATTTCTAGATCTATTTAGTCGATTATATGGCCCAATCTCATATTATTTCGATCTCTCTAGATCTATCAATCAGTTTTGGCTGAAATCAACTGATGAACTTTGAGAACATGGAATGACATGGAAATGGAATCATGACTATATGTGTTCATCTCATTCTCTTGATTATATTTATGTCTCAAACATCAATTTGATACACTGTATTGAGAGCAACGAATTTTTAACCGTGACTTTTTTTTTTTAATGTTTTTGATCATTTGATAGAGTATAGTAATCAGAGCTCTTTGGGACCATCAATCGGTTATACAACATGTCCCCATATTATTCCAAGCTCTTAAATTCATTAGTCGATTTTGACCGAAACTAGCTGATAGACCTAGAGAGCTCAGAATGCCATGTAACTAGGTCTTATGTGTTCGTCTTTTTTTTTTTATTATATCAATGTCCTCAAACATCAATTCGATACACCATATTGCGAGCAATGAGTTTTTTATTATCATAGATGAATTTTTAATTATTTTTTTAAGTTTGAGTGTAGCAATCAATTAAAGTTACTTTTGATGATCACAAAAATATTTCGAATCGATTCTACACTATAATAATCGATTAAAAAAATCTGATTTGTATTTAAAAAATTATTACTCTCAATATGGTGTATCAAATTGATATTTAAGGACATGAATATAATCATGAGAATTAGACAAGCACATAAAATCTTGTTCCATGTCATTTCAAGCTTTCTAGATCCATCATTCGGTTTTAGCCAAAATACCTAGAGAGTTCGAAATGACATGAAACCAGGTGTTATGTGTTCATCTAGTTTTTTTGATTATATTCATGTTCTCAAACATCATTGTCATACGTTATATTAAGAACAATAATTTTTTGAACATAAATATGTCAGAAAAATCTAATTCGTATTCAAAAATTTGCTACTTTTAATATGATGTATCGAATTGATGTTTAAGGATATTAATTCGATAAGGAGAACTAGACAAGCATATGAAATATTATTCCATATCATTCCGAGCTCTGTATGTCCATCAATCTATTTTGGCTAAAAATCGACTTATGTACTTAGAGAGCTCATAATGACATAGAATCAAGTTCTATATGTTCGTCTCGTTCTCTTGATTATATATATACCCTAAAATATCAATTCAATCGATGTATTAAGAGCAACAAATTTTTTATCATAAATTTTTAAAATTATTTTAAAAATATTTTTAAAATTATTACCATACAACATTCCTTGTTGTAGAAATATTCTGAATCAAAGGCTATTTGGAGGAGGGGTAAAAATAAAATTGAGTATATTATTTGATAATTTAAAACCACAATACATGATATATTTAGATATTTTGAAAAATTTTCTAGATGGTTCAGTAATTTATCGATCCCAAAACATCTCAAATTAATTGAAGGAGCACCTTGGAAAAAATTTTAGATATTAGAGGCGCCTTTTGGATAAAATACCCTTGATGAATGAGCATGGACTCAACTTTTGTTTCTTTCCCCCTCGATCCTCATGGACTCAACTTTTGTTTCTTTCCCCCTCGATCCTCATTAACCTTTTCCAACAATAGACATAATTCACTCTCCTTTTCCCTGCAGGCCAATTTATAGGACGACTCCTCCCCCTCCCCTAGCTGCCTCTTCAGTCAACCATTTCACAGTTCACAGATAGAGATCAGCCTAGCATTTAGAATGATGGTCCAATTTGTCATTTGCGCACACAACTGTAGATGTGGATGTGACATGACATGGCCTCCTCCATGACTTGACTCTCTCCTTTGAAGGAATTAACAACTGCAACACTTCTCTGCTCACATCAACTCCCTCTAAAGTCTAAACCACCACAAAGTTTGCTTGACAAGAAGGTGACACTTAGCCCATTCATCCATTCTCAAACTAAAGGCTTAAACATGCACCAAAACAGGAGTCCCTGTTTTGCTTCAGAGTTTTTGACCAGTAGAAGTAAGCATGGCTGTGTGCTCTTTTTACAGAAAGTGAGAGAAAAGAAAGAGGAACTAATCACTTTAATCTGGTGTTATTGTGGAAATTGAATACAGGTTTGGGAAAAGTGAGTGATTCTTAGAACTGGCAAGGCATCACATGCTACCAGTTGCCTACAGCTCTTTCACTGATGTGGAAACGTTGGCCTCATCTGTGGCAACTCTGTCCTTTGCACTCCATTCCTCAACTGGAAAGTGGAAACAGCACCTTCTTCCTCCCCTTCCTTTGCTCCTCTCATTTTTATGGAGCAGTGGAGTACTCCTTTTGAGCTTCCTCTGGTCAGTACATACTCACCTTCTTCAAGCTTTTTTGCTTCTTAATTAGCGTTCGTTGGCTTTGAGAAGCAAGAGATCGATCATGGGGAGGGGGAAGATTGAGATAAAGAAGATAGAGAACCCAACCAATAGGCAGGTGACTTATTCCAAGAGGAGGTCAGGGATCATGAAGAAGGCGAGGGAGCTCACTGTGCTGTGCGATGCTGAGGTCTCCATCATCATGTTCTCCAGCACCGGCAAGTTCTCTGATTACTGCAGCCCTTCCACTAAGTACGATCCGTTCCAGTTATTTCTCTCTTAATTTGTTTGACAGATTATGAATCCACCAAAAAAGACAGATTTTTTATGTTAAAAATTTGATTTTGTGCTGATGTACAGCACCAAAAGTATCTTTGATCGTTATCAACAAGTATCAGGGATCGACTTGTGGAGTGCACAATATGAGGTGATTGATCAAGATTAACACCATAGTTTTTTTAAGTGCTAGTTGAATTTGAAACTCCTTTTTTTGTGTTCATCTTGGAATTAACGAGTAGAGAATGCAAAATAATCTGAACCGTCTCAAAGAGATCAACCGTAAGCTCCGCAGAGAAATAAGGCATGCATGAACTTAATTATCATCAAGATCATCTTTTTTTTTTTAATTAACTGATTTTATGATGTATAAATTAAATAGGCAAAGGATGGGTGAAGATCTTGATGGGATGGACATTAAGGAACTGCGCGGTCTTGAGCAAAATCTAGATGAGGCATTGAAGGTTGTTCGCAATAGAAAAGTAAGAACAGCTTTCTCCTTCCATGGTTAATTTCCTGCATTGTTTATTTTCGGAAAATTAATTTTACTGTGTTTTTTAACTGCATATTCTTCTGTATATTTTTTTCCTTCAGTAGATGATGTATAAATCATATACAAATAATTAAGCTGCATCCAATGAGTTAACTCTTTCTTTGCATTTGCTTGCAGTATCATGTGATCAGCACTCAAACAGAAACCTACAAGAAGAAGGCAAGATATATAATTTATTAATTCTTTCACGTTTAAGTTTCAAACTAATTTGTGATTAGTGATCTTGGCCTACCTGTTATATTTCTTTATGAATGATTTAAAGTTGATAGAAAAATGATACAATTCGACTGTTTATTGCTTTCAGCTGTTACTTCCAAATAAACTTTTATATGTTATATTGAATTTTCTTCATGCTAAAGAGTTTTATATGCAGGTGAAGAACTCCCAAGAAGCTCACAAGAATTTACTGCATCAATTGGTAATTAACTACAACAGTCCACTTTTATTATTTCCTCAAATCAAACTATATATATATCGAACTGTTCTTTAATTTATTCCTATAACCATCAATAGCAATTGAATTCTCCAGAATTATTTAACCAACCAATCAATCAATCAATTATAGGAGATGAAAGATGAACATGGAGGTGTCTACATGTGCGTGGATGATGATGGAGTGCCTGCTCATCCCATGTACTCCTACAGGGTTCAACCCAACCAACCAAACCTTCAGGCCATCAGATCATATGCCTCTCATCATGATCTGCGTCTAGCTTGATTTATATATATATTTATATATAATCAAGTGTGTGCGTACGTGATCAATATTGCATGTATATATATGCATGCCTGCGTGCAATTAGTATAAGCTATTTATTTATATGCATTGCTGTTTAATTAAGCTAATCTTATGACCTGTCCGAGGGCAATTAATTAAGACTCGAAAGTACTAGTGTTGTTAATTAGTGATGTTTTATAGCGTGAAATGTGATGGGACTACTTTTAGTTAACCATGTGATAAATACAGATTATATTTGTATTAATAGTTCTCATACCTCAACTGTAATTAGTTAGGTTAGGTTAATTGAGAGTGCAGGAACAACAGGTTTAGCGTATCTCAACAGGTTTCAGTTTCACTGATAAGTGACAAAATATCAAAATTAATGTAAGGAGGGTTTTAGATTTCCAAAATCTGAAAAATGTGTTAATTTACTTCATGTCTTGTTGCTTTAAAACCTCCCCAAGCTGAGCCAAGCGAATGTTTAAGCGTGTTTAATAAGGTAAGCTTGTTCAAGCGAAATGATCGTTCAAGTTTGGTTTGGTTTATTTTTGATAAATTTAAGTTTAGTTCGTTTAGATGTTATCGAGTTTTCAATTCAAGCACGCTTGAGCTTGACTCGTTTAGATATTATCGAAATTTAAATTCAAACTTATTTGATTGTTTGAAATTTTTATTTGTTTGATTAGTTATTGAACTTGATAATTTAACTTGTTTGTTTATTTTAAAAGTTTATTTTTATTTATTTAGCATACTGATAAGAGTTTTATTAATGAACATGGTTCCGTGAACATTAATGTTTATGAATCTTAAAAAGCTGAACACATGCGTATTCAAGCTTGTTTGTTTAGTTTAACGAGTTATTTATGTTTGTTTATTTAATCGATTTTATATGTATTGAACAAACATAAATAAATTCTTACCATGTTGAACACTAAACTTGTTGATGACATTTGTTTATTTACATCTCTACTCCCCTTCATCATTGCCGCCGTCACCATTTCTACCCCTCATCTTCTGTCGCCGTAACCTCCACCACCGCTCCAAGAACCTAATTATTGGCTGGTATGAACTCCCACGCGCCGCCTCACACTCCGGCAGCTTCCCACCTCTATCACTCTCTGCACCAGCGTTTATTCTTTGCACATCTCCTCCTATTCCATGCTATCCCCAACTCTACTACTACCACTCCCCTTTTGGGGCCTGCCATGGCGGCGGCAGGTCCACCAGAGCAGGCGACCTCAGTGCTGCCTCCTATCCGTCGGGAAATTAAGACAGAAGAGGTACCTGATGTTGACTCTAAGAAGAAGCCCGATCGATGAGGTTAAAGTCTTGATCAAGAAAGATGATATATAGCTTGGGCAACGAAAAAACCAAGGGCCGTAGAAGGATTGCGCAGAGGGACCATAAGATGAAGCAGAGGGTGAACAGTAAGGATCAGGAACGCTACTTAATTTGCGTTCAACAAAGATGACGACGCGTCGTTGGAAGAAAAACGTATATATATATATATATACACTACCGGTGAAATTTAAAAGGACATGTTTTTTTGTAGTTAATTTGATTAATTACATTTCACTTCCTTTCAAGCACTCGACTTTTGAGTGCGGGAACGATGAAATTCTCCCTGCCTACTATGAGCCACCTCGACATGGTCACCGTCGGCCGGAGCCGGAGGTCGTCGGCCGGCCGGCCTGCGACTTGTGATTGATAAGTAGCTTGTTAATTAATTAAAGGGGAATGATGGACATGGATGGTGTACGTACCTTCGATATCTGGCTGCTTTCTGTCTACCGTCCGAGTGATCACGTACGTAGTTGGAATGGAATCTGGACTGTTCGATATATATCTATATACACGTGGCATGATGATGTATAAAAGTGTGACTCAGCAAGTTAATGTTTGAAAAGTTTAAGGTTGATGTATATTTCATTTTCATTTTTTTTAAAAAATATATGTTTTTTTTAAATGATGTTTAATTTATATTTTTTATATTCATTATTTTATATATAACATTTTCTAGAAAATTAGAGAATGATAAATTATCATTCTCTAAAAAATAAAAAATTAGAAAAAAAAAATTCAAACTAAACCTTAATTTGTTAATCTTGGTAAATAAAATTCAAGTTAACCTGATTCAAAATGGATTAATGAATATTTGAATAAAAAAATAAATTTGAACATTTCTCTCTCACAATTTATAAATATATCCAAAGTGTTTGTATATATATATATATATATATTGGAAAAAAGGTTTTAATCTAAGTTCATTAATTAAGAATTTTACTGTCAATTCTGATCATTCAAAAGGTTTTAATTTGGTTATGGATAAAAATCAACACGAAATAATTTTTTTTTCTCTAAAACAATAATTAGACTAATTATCTTTTTGTTTTTTGTTTGCATAATATGATGGGTAAGCCTCGTATCATACAATTTAATCACAAAAAATATATGTATGTATATACATTCATTCAATTTATTATATTGTCGCATTTTCACTTAAAAATATTCTTAACACAGATATAAACAATCAGAGACAGGACTTAGTTTTATACTTTTACAATATGTGCATGTTGGGGGGAAAACAGTTTTAAGGTTTGAGCCAAAGAATTAAACCTTCAATTGCCACAGATTTCACAGAAGCTTCCGACTTGCCGGAGGAGGAAGTCCAGGAATGTCCTGTATGTCTTTGTTATTTGGTTGCACAATCTAGAAAGATGACATGCTTTAAAAATCCAATGGTCAAACAGTGATGAAATTATAGATATTTTATCACAACCTGCTTAGACAAAAGAATTGCTCTATCATTTTCTCAAGTCTAATCATTAATATAAAATGTTAAGATCATATGGAGGGTAATGATTCTCATCTAAGCTTATAATTCCTCTTCTTCTAGCTTAAGGTTCCTCAATGTCACGACTCGCTTAGATGAGAGTTACTCTTGTGAGGCTGACTCAAAATGTTTCACTCCGAATTAACATTAAAATTCGCTTATAAACTCATTAATTAACTCAAAGCTCAATTAAATTGGGGTGTCTCACATTTGAATCATAAATGTAACTATATAGATAGGCAAATAAATAACACACCTTGACGATTATGATAGCTATAACCCCCATCGTTATCAGGAAAAGCATTGCCATTATGCATCTGTCAGTTGCAATCTGAAAGTTGTTGGGTTGGAAATGGTTAAACACAAAAGTAAAGGGCTAAAGATTGGACAATATTGGGAGAACCATAGTGATAACTGATGAGTTATGGAGAAATAACCTGTCTGCCTAACTCCTTTGCGAGTTTGGATGCTTTCTTGATTGAGAAATGAATTGAATCCAGTTCGTTCACAATCCTACTCATTTGCTCGGTCTGGCATGTTTGGGAAATATCAAATCACTAGTAACGAATTGAAGAAGAACAGCTAATCTGTTCTAAAGTTTTAAATTCTGGAAATGGAAATTCTGACCTTGAGAAAGGCATACCTGTGCCTTGAGAGCAGCTGTTGTTTCTGCTCCAACATTAATGGTTTCTTGAACAACCTATAATCAAAGTTCATTTATTTCAGAAGTTTCACAACCAAAAGTTGTTTGCGAAAATCACTGTCAGAATGATGAAATTTGTATTCTTAATGTTGAAATTCTGTTAACAGTTGGAATTGGCAAATCAAGCTACCAATAGCAAGACAATAACTTGAGTTCCCATGCCAGACAAGGCTTTTTTTTTAGATTCCTCGATGAGATATACACTAGCAAAGTCTATAATAAGAAATTGCAAGTCCAAACAATTTCAAAACAGGGTAGAGTAAGTATTGGATTAAACAATATAAGTATAACAAGTAGTAGTAAATGAGAGAACAAAGTTGGAACTTTCAAGGAAGAAAAAAAATAGCCAATTATAACAATCACTTGAACAATATGTGCAAGTCAGCAGAGGAATTCTCAACCTGCTTTGATCGCTCAATTGCTTCATCTGTTTCATCCATCATACGATATCCAGTATCCATCAACTGCTCATTGGTCATAGCTGAAAAGCAATGAATAGGAGAATAAATCTTTTGGGCCTTTGTATGTTCTCTCTATAATGAGACCTCGGAAAAATTAAATTTAAAAATTCAGGGAAACTGAAAAATCATTTATTAAACATGTAATCTTTCAAGGAAGCCCCTGCGAATAACTAAAAAATCATAGTTTTTATGGAAACTTTGGCAAAGGGTCTAGTTGCTTAGGCACAGTTATTAGTTCAATGGTCATCCAAGCTTGACAACAAAAAAGTGTTACCATTCCGTTATTCTAGTTTAAGTCCATTTTTGTGGCATAGATAAACATTTAAGTGTAAAGTTTAAGTGGGATCTTAGTTGATTCAGATTGAAATACTTCTACTTAATATGGGAGACAACAAATAAGAAATAGGATAGTTCACAAGACAAATCAGGGAAAGAATAAACTAGGAAAAATCTATTAGAAAACTGTAGGTAGTAGAAAGCGAAACCAAACTAAATACTCCATGTTGGGTGACATTGATGTTTTTCTATCAAGAATAAATGAAATTGCCCATAAAACCAAACAAGATTGAATGAAATTGCGTTAATATTTATTTATGAACTATTATGGTTTAGAAATGCCAGTGTGAATCAAATCAAGGAATGTTTACAAAATTGATGATTGCTCACTAATAATGCTAGCTAATAATCACCTTTGTGCACCAGCAACAGACAAATTGTCGCTTAAGATCATAAATTCAACTGAAAAGATGTAGGCAATGGCATAAACTAAAGAAAACATACATGATGCCAATAGAACATTTTCTTCAGAATATACGTCTTCACTACCACTGAAAGGACCAACTCGTTTATTTTCAGTTGCATGCCTGAAAATATATAAACAATGAATTTAAAAGAATGTTGCACAAATGGAGGGAATTTTCCATGCATGAAAAGGGAAAACAAGAAAAACAACAAGAGGTTACGGTCGGGAGAAGAAATTGAAAACGTCCCCATGATGGAATATATTTCACACGAAGCTTGGTCAATTCCTCTCTTAAAGTAACTATATGTCTATATTCACTTTGAAATATACATAAGAACTGAGAGAGAGTAATAAAAATGTCTAACAATTCACAAATTTTGAAGAAAGTAATTTATCCAAATGTGCTTCCTAATTATTTCTTCATGACAAGAGGATGAAAAAAATTTGGCAAGAGATATCAAGCTTCAATAAAAAGCAGAAAATATACAGCGTCAGAGGAGAAAATTATTATTATTTTAAAACAAAAAGGATAGAAAACTCACTGCTTCTTCATAGCAACATATGAGTTTAGTTCTTTGATCTGTGTAGAGAGAGAAAGAGAGAGATAAGATATTCACTACTAAGTTGTCAAGCAGTAAACAATGAAATGACCAAATTGAGAACTTCAGTTAGCAAAAGGACACCATTGCTTGCTTTCTTTCATTCAACGCCTTTTTCGTCTCAGGTGGGTTTCTACTATCCTCTTCCTTCATGACTCTTTCAAACTCTTTGATGAGCCTAAGATGTCAAGAGGAGAAGTCCCAGTCAGAATTAAGTATAATTATTAGACAATATAATGTAAAAAAAAGAAGTCATTGCCCTACAATCCAGCTACACATTTTCAGAAAAACTCTTAGTTTATTTATATATTGACTGTGAAAACCAAACAATGGCAACTGTCGCAGATAATATCCAAATTGAACTTAAAAATATGAAAAGATTCATAGCCGAAGATTGCTCAGTCTACAATGGTAGAGAAGCTTGTTCTAACATGTCATAATAATGTCTTCCATGCCCAGTCAGTCACAAAGATGATGATTTATAATAAAACTTCAAAAAGAGATGCTGCTAAATGAAACAAAAGATGAAGAAAGAGTGCAAATAAAATCATCGGAACCCTAATAAAATAATAAAGTTTTTCATAGATTTACCTCTTGCATTCCCTCATCTTGTCAGTCAGTTCGTCTAACTGCCTGTTCTGTCTGCTTGGTTCTTTGATCTTTTGCAGCTTCTGAAATCCATTTCTGTTTGAAATTCAGTGAGAGTTAATTAGACATGATATTAAGCTTCCCTATTCAGAAGAGCAAATTCTTCTCATTCTCTTCATCAAAAGTTCAATCATTAGATTCCTCAACCCCCCTTTTTATATTTATTTAATACAGAAGATGTCACCTTGTTTCTCAAAACTATTATTAAGGATATGGAGCAGTTCAAAATAACTTATTTTATCAAACCTATTCAACATATTCAATATAATGTTACAAAACATGATACTATTCATGAAAAAAGAAAGGAGGATGAGTCATTAGTTACTTAGAATGTGTAGTTATTCAAGACCAACGATGTGTATCAGGAGAGACCAATGCTCGGCCTAACAGAGATTTCGCTCCAAAATAAATAATTAGAGATGCAAACTCCGTTTCTTGCATCAAATAGAATGGCAACACCGCAACAGTATAGTAAAAGAAGCTAAATTTTCCTTACGATAATGCGCGAAAGGTATCGTTGAGGTTGCCCTCAATTTGAGCCAGCTCCACGCTAATATCCTCCAAATCCATCGTCCTACCGGAACTCGTCGTCAACGAGAATTATCGGCAGCAATCACAATGACCGTCCGAGCCAACGACCAATCGAAGAACAACCGAAACCTGGCGAGCAAAGTTTGCTCCCAGAAACCCGATTTCAACTTGCCTCGCCCATTCTGATCCTCTCGCGCCGTACTCCGGCCTGCCTAAATCCGCGTGGAATCGACGACGCCGTAGCAGCAGCCTCACGCGGTGACAACCGATGCGCCTCGTGACAGCGGCCGGAAAACGAGCGGAGCGAGGGGATTGGAGGGATCCACGCGCGCGGTGTGTTGGAATCGCTCGCACAACGGGCACGGAGGGAGCTTGGAAATGGAAAATTATTTAGTTGATTTCTAAATTAGTGTAGGGTAACTAAATCCGGAAAAAAAAATTGTTTTTTTTTAACTAGAAGCTAATTCGTAAAATAAAATTTATGGTAATTAATAAAAAAAAAATAAACAAACTCTATAAGAAAATGAATACATATTTATACTGCTTTTGTAAATATTAGTTATATAAGGCGCTTTTGAGTAAAATGTCCGTTGAGCAATTGGAATGGCCCAATTGGAATGAGAGTGCCGGCCCATCCGGCCCACATATCTCACCTTCTTCTTCTCCAAGTAAACCCTCTTTAATAACAACAGCAGCAGAGCAACGAGACCCCGATCGTATGCCATGGCTCGCTACGACCGCGCCATCACTGTATTCTCCCCCGATGGCCATCTCTTCCAGGTCGAGTACGCCCTAGAAGCAGTCCGCAAGGGTAACGCCGCCGTCGGCGTCCGTGGCACCGACGTTATCGTCCTCGGTGTGGAGAAGAAATCCACCCCAAAGCTCCAAGACTCCCGGTAATTGCCTACCCTTCACCAGTTTTCGCGTCCGGTTTCTGCCTACTCGTGTAAGGGGTTCTTACGATCCGTTTTCTCCCTGCCCGCTTCCCAGATCGGTGCGTAAGATCGTGAGCTTGGACACTCACATCGCTCTGGCATGCGCGGGGCTCAAGGCGGATGCTCGTGTGCTCATCAACCGCGCGCGGATCGAGTGCCAGAGCCACCGCCTCACCGTGGAGGATCCTGTCACGGTCGAGTATATCACTCGCTACATCGCCGGTCTGCAGCAGAAGTACACCCAGAGTGGCGGTGTACGACCCTTTGGGCTTTCGGCGCTCATCATTGGCTTTGACCCTTACTCTGGCGTGCCTGCGCTATATCAGACTGACCCGTCCGGAACCTTCTCGGCCTGGAAGGCAAATGCTACCGGAAGGAACTCGAATTCAATGCGGGAGTTCCTGGAAAAGAACTACAAGGAGACCTCCGGTCAGGAAACCGTGAAGCTGGCTATTAGGGCACTACTTGAAGTAAGTTTGTTCCTCCCTTTCTCTTCATGGTTATGATATTGTCATCGGTTTACCATTGGTAAACTTTTTTACTGATTTACGACTGTTTAATGGCTAATTGTCTCTAAGTAATAGTGCAACTCTTTGAGAATTCTCTGATCTTACCATTGCTCACATTCATTCTGCAATTGGTTAATTGCCTCAACTGTTACTTTCAACTTTTCTTTGTTAAATTTGCAAGCAAATAAAACAGATTGTGGCTCTAGCTAGATGCTACAGATTATGTCTTGAATTAGATACTCTAGTGAGAACGTGAGAGATAATGAGAATATGAGATATACGTTAGGGCTCTTCGTAATAGATGAACATGCTTATTGTAAGAGCGAGTCTATCCTAGCTTCTTTGTCATATGCCTTGCTGGATGATTTTTCCAAATCAACGACTTGTTTGTATGTTTAGAATTTATCATTTCATATTGAGATGCTAAAATATGGAGGTGTGATTTGAGACATTTTGAACATGTATAATCATAATAAGTTTATGAAGATGCTGTTGCCATTAACATTGTCGTGCTGTAGGGAATTCGTGATATGGGAGATACAATTAGTATCTATAATTGAAGTCAATAATCAGTGAGATAAATAAATAAAAGGTAGTCCTGACACTGAAGCATGGCATCTTTCAAGTTTTATTATAATTGTAACATGTTTTCTTGTGGAGGCAATTGATGACTGATGAGAGTGTAAATAGGAAAAAAAAATTGAAGTTTGAATTGATTTTTAGAAATTTAAGATTTTAATATAAAGTAGAACTAAAGTTGAATACATGAAATGTAATTTCAAAGATAGGAAAAGAAACTTCAATTCTTAAGATGGATGAATATAAACATATTGTAGAACAGCTTTAAATATCATGTTGGATCTGTTATTCAACAAAGAGATATTAATAAAAATCAGTTCATCAAAAGATAAAATCTCTTTAATGATTGAAAGGAAAGACAGCTTCTGAAATTGTATGGAATTTTATTATTCTCAGACTAAAAGGAAGGTTAAGACTATAGCAGAAGCAATCATATTTTTTTGGTCAAAGTTTTGGACAATTCCGATACAAGACATTGAGAAATTTAAGAGTATCACAGATGAGAAGGTAAGATAGGTACAGAGTTATTGGAAAAACAACACTAAATATTAGTATCCTCAAGCAATTAGTTTTATCACCAACAGAAAGTAGTTTCAAATAATACAAATGTATAAAGATAACTATTAGGTTTTATAGAGAGACGCGTTGACATGTTCCTAGGAAGGTTGGATGGAGTAGACAAAGACAAAAATTCTATTTAAGTTAATTAATATTGATTTAAGATATTTGGATATTATTTCATATAGACGCGTCGAGTTCAATGGAATGGAAAGATGAGATCCATGTGCTTAACCCCAAATAAAGCACAACTTGTTATTGTATATTTATGAAGACAACATGATACTTCATTTGTTCAACATAGCTAAAGCCACTATTGGATGATAATGTATGTCATTTTATTGATTTGTGCTTTTGTTAGTCATATATCTCTCTATCTGTAGAAGTTTTGCCTCCATTTTATTAGGTATGTTTTGAATAGTATGAACCACTATTGTATTGGACAAATGATATTTACCATGTATAATACCTATATTTCTTAGTAATATCCTGATCATATTGAGCATGAATATCAACATTTATAACATCATCAAGAGCTATAAATGGAGAATTATAGCCATAATCAAGTATAGGGGATGGGATACCTTTTTATCTGAATAATTGTGCATTATAAAAAAATATAAATGCAAAGGCTCACAATTGTGATTGCACATACTTTATTAAAATCATGTATATATTATCTCAATTTCTCAATAGAGTGTTTATCTCCTATAGTATAGTAACATGATGATCATCACAAACCTGTTTTAATTTATAAACCTTACAAAAAAGGTCCTTCAAATTTGATCACATTCAGCTTATTTACTATTGTCTAA
Organism: Kaempferia parviflora; assembly: GCA_037177295.1. Lineage (NCBI taxonomy): Eukaryota > Viridiplantae > Streptophyta > Magnoliopsida > Zingiberales > Zingiberaceae > Kaempferia > Kaempferia parviflora. The sequence continues at coordinate 25,726 of JBAMIE010212126.1, forward strand.
TAATTTATTATTGTCTTTTTGCCATTTTGAGATGACATTTGACTGTAAGAAAGATAACTAAAAGTAGAAGTTATATATAATTAGATAATTGCTGGAACTAGAATAAAACATTTTAACTATATATAACTTTAACCAAACATTATTAACTCCGATTTGCTTCTACCTATGGAACTTCCAAGTGCTACAATAACATCTTTTTAAGACCCGACCAGAGCCATCATGCAGTTCCCATGTAGAGCTGCCCTTGTATGAAGGGAGCCTGCGTTACCGTACAATTCAGACAGATTCAATCTCAGACGGCTAGGCAGTTGGACTATCGGGGATTGAACACGCCTGGGTCATATTGTACTCAGGTGGTAAGTTGGAATTTGATCTAGAAAATGTGTAGCTTATGTGAAACCGACACAACTTCGGTAGTTACATAGGCCATGAAAAGCTATGCAATTGTTGCTCAAACTGAGCTTATAATTTTGTCGTCTATGATGAATGCAAAGAAAACAAATATTTTTCCTATTGAAAGTAGTTACATAAGCCAGATTGCTTACCATGAGACACCCTCCAATACAAAAAAGAAAGCATGGACTCTTATTCAAACTTTGATGATGATGATGATTTTGCTATTTAGGTAGTGGAGAGCGGAGGAAAGAACATAGAAATTGCAGTGATGACCAAAGAACAGGGTCTTCGTCAACTTGAAGAAGCTGAGATAGATGCTATTGTTGCTGAGATAGAGGCAGAGAAAGCTGCAGCTGAGGCTGCAAAGAAGGCCCCATCTAAAGATTCATAAATTTGTATGTTCTCGTGATTAACTATCTAATTTGAAACTTCCAATTTGTATGTGAATTTATCTAAACTTCATTTGTTCCCTATAATCAAGTTTGTCGTGCCAAGTCAGTGGAACTTCCTGCTAGATACACCGGTGCAACGGTTGATCTCCGGCGATGTGCTAGATACGCACGAGAGGAGTCGATGGTCATCGACCTTCATCGTGATCAGAATCATATTTGAAAATACGTAAAATTCCTAATTACTTATAATTACGTTCATAAAAATAAAAAAAAAATCCATGGGTTCTTGATAATATTGTAGCAAAAGTAATATTGCAGGCAGGTAGGGTTCTTGATAATATATACAATAAGGAGGTTGAACTAATTCCTAGCTAAAGCTCATAAAGTTACTCAAATAATATTATAATTATCCTCCAAACATCTCTTTAATTAATTCCTTATAAAGAGAAGAACCTGACCTATGTTAGGAGCAAAAAAAAAAAAAAAACACTAGAAATCAGCCCTCAAAATATGACATTGAACCATAAATATGAACAACAATCTCATAGTTAAAATAGAAGATATATTAAAAAATTATGATAGCCTATATACACAATTTTTTTATAAAAATTGTCTATTAATTGGACTTGTATTGATTGCATATTTGCATTGGCCGGTCCAATACAATATTCATAGGATTGGTATGGTCTACTGAAACTCACCTAATCTTCCAACTCAAATAACTACTCCAATATCGTTTGGTTGATTGTCTTGTCCTTACACATGCATGCTCATCAATGTGGTCACGACTTACAAGTGAGTTAGGACCTACAACTCCACGTGACCTCATTTAATTTAGTTTTTTTTTTATGGCTTACGGCTCTTGAGCTGAAATGTCTAAATTAGGCAGAGTAAACACCTTTAACCAATATTGTTTTTTTTTTAAAAAAAAAAAAAGGGCAAACGCCAATTTATAATCTAAAATTAGTATATTTGTTATCTCTTCAATATTCCATTAACGATTTTTATTTTCTTTTTAAAATGCACATTTATCCATTAACCAGTCGTGAGCGGTTTAAGTAATAGTTTTAAAGGATAAAATAGGTTTTTGGCTCACGGAAAAAATAAAATAGAAATTTTATGGAGTTTTCTTGATATTATGAGATATCTGCCAATAAAATACAAGGGCCGAATCAAAAATATGGCGTTTTTAGGGACGGGAATTTAAAAATGGAAGGGAGCAAAGTCATTGGGCATATAAGCTGGTGCGGTGGCGTCTTTCACCGACCGCTTCCGCCGCGCCATTTACCGGCCATCCTCCCTCTGTCTGACTTCCCCCAAACCCAAAAGCGCTCCCTTTCCCTCTCTCCTCGCTGTCTCCGGTAACTAGACAATGGAAAAACGAGATCTTGTTGGCAGATCTGCGTGGGATTAGGGTTGTTGCTCCTTTCTGATCTGCGTGCCTGCTGTAGTCAATGGAGGTGGACTTCGCTTTGACTGCGGGATGTGAACTTGAAGAAACATCTGGAGGTGGAAGATAGTAGGAAGAGCGATCGAAGGGAGGAATTTTTTTTCTTTTGACTTTTCTGTGTTTCTGGTGAATTTTAGTGCCATTGGAGGGTAGAGGAGGAGATCGGTGAAGGAGATGAGTGCTTCGAGGTTTATTAAGTGCGTCACCGTGGGAGACGGCGCCGTGGGCAAGACTTGCATGCTTATCTCCTACACCAGCAACACTTTCCCAACTGTAAGTAACGCAAAGATGTTGACGCTGTGACTCGAGAAAAAATTATACTAGAAAATGGCAATCTTGTTCCTATCAGCATTAGACGGTTCTTGTGTTGTGACAGTGTTTGGAACTTTGGATTTATTGTTTCTATGTCAATTATTTTTGAAAAAGGGACACTCAATTTCCGATCCATGATTCTTGTGATTTTCCTTTTTACTGGTCACTTACTTTGAAAAATAATAATCAATTCAAGGATCTGGAGATGCCAGAAATTTTCGTCGTTTTGATTGGTTAAAAAACTTGCAGAATTTTATTTTATTTTTACTTTGCTGAATTGTAGGAATAGTCCTCCATCTCCTGCAAATCATTGTGGTCGTTTCTGTTTGATTATTTATTTCTTTTTCTATATTGTGGCGGACAAATATGGAAAATGTGGCTCACTTAGTTGTTCAACCAAGCTTTCTGTCCAGCTCTTATTTTAGGTTATTTCAGAACATAAATGCAATCTTTTTAAGTGAGAAAAATAGTCTATTTTCTCACAAAATGGTTATCACTGTTGTTTACAATTTTGAAGATGAAAAATGTTGGGAAGTGGTATTTAAGTTGTATTTAACTGACATTTATGTTTCTACTTTCTCTCTTCTGGACAGGATTATGTTCCTACAGTTTTTGACAATTTTAGTGCCAATGTTGTGGTGGATGGTAGCACGGTTAACTTAGGTCTCTGGGATACTGCAGGTAATATAAATCACCTTCTTTTCTTCTTGTTTATTATCTTCCTTTTCTTATTTACACCTGTTTTAGTTAAGCCTTGAATAATAGCTTGGTCACTTGAACAGGCCAAGAAGATTACAATCGATTGAGACCTTTGAGCTATCGTGGTGCTGATGTTTTCTTGCTTGCCTTCTCTCTCATTAGCAAAGCCAGCTATGAAAATGTTGCAAAGAAGGTGTTACACTGTTTTCCTTTGGCTACTACTTTATTCTGGCGTTTAAAGATTTTGCCAAACGCATAAGTCTTAATGATTTACTGATGTTTTGTACTGGTTATCATTTCCAGTGGATACCTGAGCTGAGGCACTATGCACCTGGCGTGCCGATAATTCTTGTTGGAACAAAGCTGGGTAATATTGATTTACTCTGATACTCTAGTGCTTAGAAATAATCTTTTGCGGTACATTCATTGGTAAGGGTATGTATCTTGTGTATATTTATTCTGGTATTGTCGTCATATCTATCTTATTATTTGACTTGTTTCTTGAAAGCCCTCCTACTCCCTTTGGGTACTGATAAAAGATTTAGTATGAGAAATTGGATTCCTGTAACTGTAAATTCACTAGGATGCATTACATCGTGATGATACTGAATCAGATCAGTATTTGCATTAAAGGTTCTCCTTAGGTGGCAGGCAATTGATATTAGCCGAGGAAAGTTTTGATGGTCGTTGTCTTCCATTTTTTGTCACTGCATAATTGTTTAGATAATTACACATCTACCAGGACAAACTATTGCGTTTGGAAGTTAAGTTGGCTAATATTGATTGAGACTTTAGTTGACTTAGTTTTTGCTTTAATTTAAAGCTAGAAACACATGTTAGTGAAGTACAGCTGTTTGCCCTTTTAGCAGGGAGGTTGACCCACTATTTTGGGTGCACATAGTTTGTTGTTTTCACATGGAATCACTATAGTATTCTATTACACTACCTTCTAAGGTAGTGGTTTGTTTTGAATTACGAATAAGCAAGCAATGCAAAGTTACAGACCCAACAAGAATAACTATTCTTTATTCCCCCAACCAAATATATTCATTGTTTCCTTCCAATATCTTTTGTGTTATGTTTTTCCTCAACCAAAATATTTACTGTTTCCTGGTATCTTTTATGTCATGTTTTCCATCTGAGTGAAATAGAAGAGGTTCCATGGTGGATGAGAATGCCAAAGGTTTTGTAGCAAGCTACCAAAGAACGTTAACAAAATCACTTGAGGGTAACTCTGGTTATAGAGAGACAGTTGTACTCTTCATTCCACTTATTGAACTTTCTGATCCACCATTTACACACTGGGATGGCAGTGCATTTTATGAAATATATTGATCATTGAAAAGGGTATATCTTAAGCTTGGTAAGGAGATCCAGGTGATTATCAATGACATAAAGCTACTAGTAATTGGAAAAGATTGGCAAAAATAGGAGACAGATTTAAAACTATTATATGGGGTTTGGGGGATTAAACTTCCATCTTTAGGTCCAGATTGACGAACAAAAAAAGCTTGCCATAAACCAAAAACATCTACTATCAACCTAGTTATCTTCGTAATCTCTCTAAGTTGGAAATACAAATCTAAAATGCATCAACTGGTGAGCATTTCATTGTTTTTCAGTTGGAAATACTGGCTGATTTTCAGCTTACAAAAATGATTATTCTGGCCATTGGACTCCAAATTCTGCCATCTTGTATCTTTTCCAATCTGATATTCCAATCGATTTGTTGCCAGATCTTCGGGATGATAAACAATTTTTCATTGATCACCCAGGAGCTGTTCCCATAAGTAGTGCTCAGGTAATTTGATTAAATTCTTTCATCAAAAACTGTATCTTTTCTCTATGCAACCCGTAGAGTCGCTTAGGATACTGAGGGCAAATCTGATAATGTTCTAGGGTGAGGAACTGCAGAAGCAAATAGGCGCGGCGGCTTACTTGGAATGCAGTTCAAAGACTCAGCAAGTAACATATTCTCCCCCTCAATTGCCCCACTCCATGATTTAACTGCATTCTCATTTGTTTTTTGATTGTTTACTGTCCTGACAAAAAACAATGTGACATAGAACGTCAAGGCAGTATTCGATGCGGCTATCAAGGTTGTTCTTCAGCCACCCAAGCAAAAGAAGAAGAAGAAGAAGCAACATAAAAATTGCTCTATATTGTAAAAGTCGCAAAAGGTAACGTCTAGTTTAACACTTTCAAGTTCAAGGATTTCGGAATGATGTCATATGAACATTACCGAAAAGGTGTTTTCAAATCATCAGCTGGCTTGTGGATGATCTGCAACTTGGTCGAACAGCCGCATATACTTGCGATTAGGGAATTGAATGTGTAGTTTAGTTGCAGAAACATGGTGCTGAGTTTATCGAATATGCTATCAATCACTTGAATGTATTGAGAACTAGATTGTTTACCTTAACGTATGCTATCTTTCCTGCTAATTGATATTGTAACATGCTGTGTTTACTTCGAGGGAGGATCGAAAGTTGAGAAGATCAAACACAATCCCTACTTGAAAGATGTTCTTCCTAAATTTTAAAAAGTAATTTTCTTGTCCTCTTATGAATTTGCAAACCAATCTTGTCTTTCTTAGCTATGCTTAGTAGGGGTGTTGATTCGGGTGGGTCGGGTTTGAGTCGAATTGGAATTTTTTTTTTTTTAACTCCCAACTTGAATCCGACCTGAATTCAACTTGAAACCTCTCAATCTGAACTCGAACCCGATTAACTTGAATATGACTCGGATCAGGTCATATCTCAAGAATACATGATTTAATGTGATCCGTCCGATCATTAAATGAAATACGGGGACACGTATATATGGGACAAGGATCTCATTTGCAGCCATGCGGTTCGCCAAGGGTGTCACAATTTTTTGATGAAAATAAAATGAATTTAACATTTAAAAAAAATCTGTTTACTTTCGATTTTTTTCCATATTTATTCTCTCAATTTCTAGGCCCACCCCCAATGAAGACGTGCCGTTGAAGTTAAAAAGAAAGCTTCAATCAATCGGTAACATTTCTTAATTGATGGCAACAATCGAAGAAAATAAAATGAATTAACATTCCCAATCAAATTAAAATTCAAAAGTGACATCGACCAAGTGGGTCCTCCAGACCAAGTCGTCCAAGACCCAGCCCAACCTTACATAGCCCGTAGGCCCCACACCATCAACAAAACCGACCAACTAACCACCCACCACCACCGCATCACCACGCGTCCTACGCCGTTGCCGGCGTCATTGCTCCGCTCCTCCGGAGCCGGAGCAGGACCGCCTCCACTGGAAGCCGCCACTTTGACGCCCACCCGCATGCCTCCCTGGCAGTGACCCTCCACGGCGCATATGAACCAGAAACTCGTCGCCTCCGGCAGGGTCACCCGGTCGCTGCCGCTGTTGTACATCTGAATCACACCGGAGCTCCAGTTACATGATCTGTAAGTCTCCTCTGTCACCTGATACACGTTGTGCAGCACCCGCACATAATTAAATACTGAAACAACAGCAACGATTAATTAATTATAAGACTGCAAAAAAAAGAATAAATATAAATATATCGAGATGCTGCTGATCGGCCGGTGCCAGTACCTAAAACATCGCCGACGGTGAAATTGTGGCTCTGCGACCAGCGGAGGTAGTTGGTTCCGGTGTCCCAACCGTCGCCGTCGCCGACGGTGTACTCTGTGGCTTGGACGCAGATTTTAGCAAAGACAGACAAGAAGAAGAGGATGACGGCGGCTAGAAGAGAAGTAGCCATGGATTGAGAACAGAGAAACCATCTCTTGCCCCCAATATTGGTTTATAGTAATCCGATCGAAGTCAATGATAAGGTGGTCAATGTCTCGATCATGGCTGAGATCACAAGGTGGAGTAATTGGACCGATTCAAATCAATTATGAATGGTTTAATTAAGATTCATAAACATCAAGAACAAAAATGCATGATCCTCCAAAGTAATATTCAAAGAATTACTATAATTAATGTCAAACCTATCTAAAAGCGTTGACCTGCATCCAAGAATCAACCCAAGAAGAAGAAGAACAGTGCATATTATTAAACCTTCCCTATATAATTATAGTTATTCTCCTCTCTCTTCTTTCTCTGGTTGATCTCGCTCTACATTTCGGTCTTCTTCTTCCTGCGCCAAGTGTAGCATGAGCCTGCCATTTTGCCTCGTGGCTTGAAGGCACTGCTGCGTAGGGACTCTGATCTTTTTGAGGACGAATCTTCCATCTTTCTTGAATGACTTGAGGCACACCCACGGCTTCACCCCTCTCCCGATGGTCGACAACGGCGGGGGGAATATGAGCCCGGTGTCCGACCGGCTCCTCAGTAACAACCTCCTCTCCATTTCCTCATCCTCCTCCTCACTTCTTGATCTTTTGGTCTCGTACTCAGCGTCGGAAAAGCATTCGGGGGCGGCGCGTTCTTCTGGCTCGCGAAGGGGCTCTGAAGGATGCTTGGGAGAGTCTTTGGCCTTGATTGGTTCGTTGTCTGATTCGATTGCGGTATTATTGGAGTTCAAGAAAGGATCTTTGGGCGGTGGCAATGGTTTTGGTTCCTTGAAGTGGATTCCGGCGCCGAAGACGTCAAAAGAATTGATGGAATCGGGGAGTCGGAGTTCCTTCCACGAAAGAGATCGCATAAAGATGGAGTTTTCCGGCAATGGATGTTCTAAGATTTTTCGGAGTTCCGCCCATGGATCCATTGGTGGTGAAGAAGAAGAAGACACTGCAAAGGGAAGAAGAAGAAGATGATGAAAACAGAGAAAACAGAGAGAGAGAGAGGGAAGGAAGGAAATGGTGTGCGTTCCAAAATGAAAGGAGACAGTTGAGGAGAAGAGAGAAATAGGGACGTTAATTGGTGATCGCTTCTTCCAACACGTGGACCAACAAAATTTATATGCGGATGCAACTTCCTACAAAACAGGAAATAGATAAATAAATAAAATTATCAATAAAATAAAATAAAAATAAAAATAAAATCAAAATGTGTGTCTGTGTTAATGCGTCTGGGATATATTGATATGTGTATTGAAAAATTATAAAAGAAAGAGTAATCAAAAATTAAAAATATTCTAATATTTAGTATCTTTCAAACAAGAATTAATATGTTTTTTTTAACTTTTAAAATCTTTTAGCGATAAGATATTTTATTTAGATATTCTTTCATCTATAATAATAATATTTTATTACTTTAAACCATTGAAACCTTAAGGTTAATTACCACAAAGCCACAGACTTAAGAACATCTTTATGTCAGCCAACAAACATCACACCTTCCAAAGATACATTCTACATCATGCTAGCTAATTCACCATTAAAGAGATCAACAAGCATCACAGTTCACCTTCAAGGCTTTAACAGAGATAAAACTGAAATAGAGATAAAAGAAAACACACTTTGGAATATAGGAAGGGAGCCCATTGACTGGCCTTGAGTAACACTAACTAACACTAGTACCAACCCCATTTCTTTTCTTCCTTGTTTGTCACTTTGCAACTTGAAGTCTTCTTCTTCTTCCTTGACCTCATCTCCAACCCCTCTCATCCAATGCACACTAGCTACCAGACTGTATATATAGGCTTATGGACCAAAGACTAATTAGTAATTATCTTATTACCTGAGCAGAGCAGGGAAAATTAAGAGTCATGGCTTTAATTAATTAATCCACTATATAAAGCTGCTGCTTGGGCTGTGCTGCTTCCTTTACTGGCTAAATGGAGTACGAGCTTAACAGAGAAAGGTCGGCCGAAGGAGGCCTGTTAGTACTTAATGGCGCAGCGAAAGCTACGCAATGATCAAGGAGAAGACAGAGATGCCAAGGAAGACGTGAGCTTAGATTTGTGTCGTTGCGTACTGTGCTTGTAATTAATTGATGGTGGCATCAGACATTCAGACCTGCAGCTTTATTTGCTAAGGCTAGCTACAAAGATGCTACCTGTAGATCCAGAGGGAGATCAATGCTCATCAGCAAACAGCCACTAATGATTGGGCAGCATAACTTTGCTTTTGGGATGCAAATCTAATCTAAGGGGATTTCCTGTCTGCTATTCATTGTGTATCATAATTAAATAGCTCAATCGAGCAAACAGAGATGCGTGAATCTTGGTTCATGTTTGGCTTGGTTTTGTACGTAATCTGACTAGAATAGGGTAGCCTTTGATCAGGCTATGGATGGAGAGATCGGAGTTAAACAAAGATTATGAGTTCTGACAATGAAAAATAATAATAATAATAATAATAATAATAATAATAATAATAATAATAATGTTTTTTGTTGTTTTGTTTTTGTTTTTCCAGACAGATATTCTTGAATCTTAAATTCTTAATCCTTAAAAAATTACAGTTTTGATTCGAACTGGAAGTGGCTGGAGTAGCTAGGTCTGGCTGAACGCCCAGTTGGTCGGCACGAGGTCGGCGAAGAGCAGAGTTTGGCCGTCGGTGACGGTGACCTTGATGGATAGAGAGAGACTGGCCGTTGAGGTAGGCGTTCGACTGCCAGTTGGGGCCCCAGTTCCTGGACATCTGCAGCCACCGGGTTTTGAACCCCCCTAAGGGCTATGGACTGGACCGACCTGGCGCCGGCGACGTGGCTGACCAGGACCAGCTCGAATTAACTGGTCCAGCCCATTGATGGTGAACCTGACGCCTCCGTATTTCTCGCAGAGTACTCTGATTCGATCACAATTCAGATCAATCAGGAACCCATGGAGATTAATTTAATCGATTCCTCCCATTTGTATTATAATTTCTCAAGATAATAAAAATTGAATTTTAATCCAATGTCGGTGTTCCATATCATTTTTATGCTCATTTTGAAGCAAGTTGTAACTCATGGTTTTTTACTTAATTTTGCTATTACAGTCACGAATAAGGATTAAGATAATGCAAGCAGATGAAGATGTTAAAAGATAGTCCAAGGTTATTATAAGTGATAAATTTTGGAAAGAATATTCTTTGGTTATGCATTTATTACTATTGATACTGAATACTCAGCATTTTTCGAATACTCAAACTCAATACCATCCCCCTCTAAAAGAGAGATCATTTTGGTTGTAATTTGTGCAGCTGATCCTTCCCTTCCACTCTGAAATGGATTACATGACTACCTATGCAATTACTTCAAACTCATCTCAGCCACAATTCATTAGCCTGCTTGCTTAACCTCTTGAAACAATGCAAGTATTACTTACTTCTTTGCTTCTAATTCTATACACTACAAAAAAAATCAGCATTACCGACGGAAATTTCCGTCGGTATTCCGTCACTATAGGCTCTTACCGACAGGTTT
>JBAMIE010212127.1:0-22103 GCA_037177295.1 Kaempferia parviflora
GTGATATCACATATCCATGACTTGTGAGATCAAGTCATCAATTGACCCACATGCTAGTCTCGATGTATCAACTTAGCCTTTGTCTATTGATACTAGACTAGGAATGTTTATGAACAGTGTTCTCTACAGCTTCTCATAATCAATTCAAACAATTGATATACTGTAGATTAGAACCTACCGTTCAAAGGCGTTATTATATATTTATTTAGTTGGCACGCATAAATAAAATTATAATAACCAAACTTGCCTTTATTAATAAAATATGATACAAAATGTCCTCGCCAATCAACACATGATTGGCACTTAGGGCTAACACTAACAGAAAAGGTGAAACCTAATCGGCTCTGATACTATGTTATTTCATAGGAGAAAAATTTAATTCTATTACATGAAAGAAGCCTTATTTATATGCAAAGTTAAGGCCTATTCTAAGAAATAAATCAACCTCTATTCTAGGAAATAAATTAAGAAATAATTATCCTTAGCCATATTTAGGGATACCAAATTATCTCTAGCCATATTTACAATATTCTAACAACCCCGATAGAAGAGATTTGCCATTTGTGGACTCTCAAACTAGTATGCCTAAAGATATTGATTAATTTGTGAAACCTTCTATCTTTTTTACTGTTAGGCTTCTCAATGAGTAACACTCCTACTTATTGGGCATTACCATAATTGAGAAAACTCACTAATTTGGCTCACCTTAGGACTCTCATCCAACAAGGGGTGACTAATGTACAAGTCCCTTGAAAATAATCTCGACGCCAACATTCAATGCTGTAAATGTCATGAAAAAGGCCTTGTAACATTAAAGTGTCCTTAGAGAGTCTTAGCATTTGAGTTGGAATACAACTCTAAAGATGAGGTCACGAGGTAATGTACTTCCTAACTTCTGATAGTGATGAAGAAGTTGAACCCTTTAATGAGCACCAGGAGACCAAGGGGACATGAGGGAGAGACTTAAAACTCAAACGTAGTGCATTGTATCGTTTTCACTCCCACGTTAGTCAATACATGGACGCAAACGTAGTATTTTCTATACATATGTAGTGCAGAAGTAACTCTTAAAAAATATTACCAGTAATGGGAATTTTGTGAACATAACTTCGATATATGCCCTTTTAAGATTTAGGAATGCCCAAATCACACCTAAGCCCCTATAAGGTTGCATGGGTAAATCATACTCCCCTTCCGGTTATAGAGAGTCGGTGATTCCCATTGAGATGAATGTATTCATTGGCCAAATATGGTGTAATGTTTTTCCTATGAATGTGATGTCTTTTTTTGTTAGCCTTGATTTTATGATCCCTTTGTTGCTCACAATTGACGAGAAAAAGTTACTTTTTCAAACACAATGAACATTAGATTGTACTCAACCAAGCTTAGTGAGACCAAGTCCAAACCTAAGCCATCAACTGAACCGGCCTAATCTTCAAAGCAACACCTTTTCATGCAATCTCAGTTTGAACAAGGAAATGAATCAGGAGAAATTGTAATATTAATGACCCATGATCTCATAATCGACGTTAGTGAGTTATTGAGGGAGCATGGCATATTCAGCAACACATTTAAAATATATCATTCTAATAAATTAATAAAACCTATTATTCACAAGTAAGCTCTCTTGTGTTGCCCATGTGAAACTTATCAATGAGTAATGTACCACGCCAACACTTGATACGTTTCAACACGTGTCAAAATATCAAATAATCTTATGTTTTGTGAAATTCTCCAAAATTACTCTTTTATTTTTTAAAAGTAAAGTTAAATTGGAAGAAAATTACATGAGTAAAAATTATATGATCATCTCGACTATATTGAAGAAGGGGAGTCTTGATACAATCGTAAAGTGGCTTCCATGTGACCCGGAGGTCACGGGTTTGATCATTTTAATTCAGCTATCTAATTATGTAGTTGTATTAAAAGTAAACTTTTTAAGTGAAGTATGATCAAATAAGTATAAGCCATTTTAATTCATCTCATTATACATTAATACATGTTGAAGTGCTTCAAATATCTACACAACATATTGCAATAAAATTTAAATTCATTTGACTATCTAGCATATGTTAAATGTGCCGAAGCATTTGGATATCAACTTAGTTCAGCGTTGTAATCATACCGCTGCAATCGGAGACTCGAAATGCAACTAGAAATAATATTTTATATATTGCTCTCATTCAATGTATGATAGTCGTTTTAGTGTTAGCAAGGTGTAATAAATAGTCTAGATTCTTGCAATATTTATCACTTGTTGCTATTTTAATTACTTATATTCATCTTGGCGCACTTGGGAGCATACCAATGGATACCGAGTGATGAAATGTAACCCTAAATGTACTTGACATGACCTTAAAATCATACTATTCTAGTGGCTGATCAAAACTCCAATATAACCCTAAATGTAAACCTTGATCAAAGCCAATAGATGTATACATACCATGTTATATATATATATATATAACTAGATATGAATATTAGCACCATCGAACAAATAATAAATTCACTTAAATGATGTAATATATCAACATATACAAAATTGGATTATGTTAGACATACTTGGACTAAAGTGGAAATTTTTAGAAAAAAATTGATGGTTGCACAGACACAAATAAAATACAAAGGGAGTACATTTAATTTACCATGAAATATGTCAAAACCTAGGCAATACCATGTATTAATAATATTACACAATAATTATTAAATATATTATAATATTATCTTTAACTACTAATCTGAAGTTATGAATAATATGGTATTATGTATTGGTTACCATATGTATTTTTTGATAGTAAACATATTATGCAATGCCATATATGTAAAATTTGAGAATGTATTAATTTAATAGCATTACTATACTAATAGATTAATATGATATATTATTTTAGAAAGTTATTAAAATATGATATGATTTATATTTAAAATGATATCTATCGTACATATGAACTAGAGTCTAAGAGAACTATGATGATTGGATTTGATTCGATTTTATAAATTCGGTATGAGTCCTATATTATACAACTTTTAAAAGAGGGAAAATGAGAAATTCATTTGAAATTAGATTTGATCCATTAAAAGTAAATAATAGCTATTGTGTAAGGAAACTAGACCAGATATATTGGAAACTAAATTAGCGTTATTACATTAGAAGCATGGTTTGCAATCTTGTACCATGCGGGGTGAAAGAGTCGAAATGTATCATTCCGGTAAATTACTAAAATTTGATACCATTCGATTAATCTCTAATCTGTACACTGTGCATTGGAACGTTGACACAATACCAAAATAGTATCGTTCTAGTTAAAGATTGAAATTGTTAAGTTAGAGATTTTGAACCATGATTGGAAGAAAGTATAAATCCTCTATATTACGATAAAAGAAGAAAGGTCAAACTTTCAACATGTTAAGGAGTGGAATCTCAAAGTCAATAGGGAAGTATGATGAAAAAAATTTATGGAAAGGAGACACAAATTCGATGACATCCAACGTGCAATCAACACATAATAATTGAGACTGCTTGTCTTATTGAAACATGACGATGACTATGAGGGCGGAGTTGATGGTTGGTTAGGAAGTCTTCCCATATGAAAGTGATCTTCTCTTCCTCTCTTCACATTGATTGGTTCACACATGTCTTTTCCTCTCTTAAATTGTCAAATACAGGCGAACATCTATAATCTAAACTGAAAAACGAAATCGAACCAATCCTATCCAAACCGAAAAAATTGATTTATCAATATCTGGGTTTGGTATTGAACTTTGGGTTTGGTTTCAACATCTATATATAATGTATGTTGATTAATTATTTTATTGTTATTTACTGTTTATGTTTCATAATCAATATAAATCTTTAAATTATAATATTTTTTATTATTAACCTCAATAGGATTATTGTTTGGAAACAAGTTTTTAATTTGTTTTTGATTTATTATATTTATTTTTTATTAATGATTTTAGACTAAACCAAACCGGAATAGACCAAAATAACTGAATTGAAATGTTTTCGGTTTTGTTTCAGTTTGAATTTTCAAAACTAAAAACATTTTGGCTTGGTTTTGTTTTTTCTCATTAAACTTCACCAAATTGCCAAAGCAAATTGTATCCACCCCTAGTGTCGAATGGCCATTTCATTATCTTAGACTCAACAATAATGTTTTAGTGATTTAGAGAAATACGTGTCTCAATGCAATAGGAAGAGAATGAGATTGAAGGTGGTTAACAAGTCTTGCCATGTTAAAATCATCTCACCGTCCTCTCTTCAGGTTAGCATAGTCTTCGTATGCCCCTCTCTCTCTCTCTCATCATGTTGATTTATTGAAATTTGGAGTTAGAGAACAAACGTGAGTCAATGATGATTTATGTATCGTTAGTCATCATTGGCAGTGATGGCTAAATGGGTGGGTAAAAGAATGTATCTAATGGATATATACCCCTACTCCATTGGATCTCACCTGATCTGATTCAACAAAGAATTATGTTATTTTGATTTTAGGTTTGTTCACCGGAGATATTAAATAGGTTTATATCAAATTCAAAATATCAAATAGCTCAACTCAAAAGGGGGGTCTTGGTGCAATGGTAAAGTTGTTGTGTGACTCTATGGTCCTGAGTTCGAGTTGCAGAAATAACTTCTTATAATGTAGGGTAAAGTTGTGTACAATAGACCCGATGTGATCTGATCCTTCCTTGGGACCCTACATTAGCGGGAATTTTGTGCACCAGGCTACCCTTTACAATTTACTCCAAATTTAGTTACGTACATAGTAAATCACTCATTTTCTATCCCTATCTCAAATTAATAAGCGTAATTTACTACATGAAAATTTTATGGTAGGTTGTAATTATATTAATAGTGATAGGAATTTACCTTTTAGAAATAGAGGATCCTATGGATTTACTCTTGATGACTATCTTGTATTTCGTGACATGTTTATATATTATGTATTTAGATTTTTAATTATACAGCATTAATTGTCTTTTTGCATCTTTACTTACGGAATTTTATTTTATAATATTATAATTTAATTTATTGAATTAAGTATTTGTAAACATTAATGATCACTTTGATGTACCCATGTACTTGGTTTTAAGCACGGTTTCGGATCGATTCAAAAAATTTGCATCAGGTCAAATTTTGAGAACCTATCGGATCCCTTCGTTCACCTAAATAACTAAACGAATTCAAATGATGCTTATGGTAATGATACCGTTTACTGGATAAACTTCTTCTCAAGAAGTGCTAATATTACTTGCTGGATATATTTTTTTTATTTGTTGGAGTTCTGCATGGAATATTGCTTGCTTTAGTAAGTGATTATGAGCTTCTTTGCATGTTGTACCTATCAAAGTGTTAGGTGCTAAATTTAAAGTACCTTTTATAGTGAACTTATAATGTGAATAAGACAGTTAATTTTAAACAGGCTTTGATATGAATTCATAAACATTTGCACGTGCATAAGTTCCAACTTAATCATTAAACAACTAAAACTTTCCTCTTATCTATTGGAGTTCCTCTTGGACACTTAAATGTTATCTCTTCCACTTAGTTTCTCTTCATTTACATCATATCATTAGCTTTCTTTCTATTATTTTTCACTCAGTTGACAACAATAGTTATTGATAAGGATGGTGATGAAATAAAGGTCAATATATTTGAATATCCCCATTCTTTGTGCTTAAGGTCATTCTTTACTTGTTTTAGATATATCTTTTATCTTCATCCTTTTTTGCGTGGTAAAAAAATTTAGTGAGTAGCCTACATATGCTACAGCCTTCTCAAATTTACATTGGCCCATTAGCTTAATATTCCAATAATTGACCAAAATACTTAAATCTAAAATGGTAAAAGGGCATCCTAGTGCATGAAACTTCCGCCAATTCGGGGTCCTGGGAAAGGATCTATTGTATGTAACCTTACCCATTATTGCAAGAGTCTGTTTCCGTAACTCGAACCCATGACAACCTGGTTATATGACAATAACTTTATTGTTGCGCCAAGACTCCCCTTCACAATGGTAGCTATAAAAAAAAATTATAGCCTTATTGACCATTCTATTAGCTCTCACTTTCCTATGTGGGATTATGATTGCTCAATCAACTATGCCTTGAGCTAAACTGAGGTGTTATAAGCTTCCATTTAGATTTTGGCATTCTTGTCAAGATCTCAAGTTCCTAGTTGGTGAAATGTGAGATCTGGCCAATAATGGTTGCCCCATCATAGACAACCATTCCCAATTAGAATATTTCACCAAGCCTAAGAATAAGTTTGATCTGAAATCACCCTATAACAATTCTATCCATTTGAGACAATCTGTTGTTCACTTAATAGGACTACCGTTTGCTATGCCTCATAGTTCTTATGGGTTGCTACAGTAGCTCATTTGATTAAGATCTGTGCTGTGAAAGGTGCGCCTGAGGCGCGAGGCTCACAAGGCGCTGGTCGTTGCGCCTTGCGCCCCATGATTAGGGCGCTGAAGGCCAGGCACGCGCCTAGGCGCCTTTGCGCCTAATCTGAGGCGCGCCTCTTGACCAACTTGATTTTTTTTCCCCCTTTTGAAAAAAAGATTTTTAACCTATTTTTGTTGGGTTAAACACAAACATAAAAAACAAATTAAGGCACACAGGAAATAGAAAAAGGAAAGAAAAAAAACAAACGCACACACCTCCTACCTGAACCCTAGCCTCCACGGAGCATTTCCAGTCGCCGCGCCGCCGCACGTAGGTCGGCAGGTGTGTTTTTTCCTTTTTTTTTTGTTTTGTTTTTTTGTTGTTGTTCTTCTTTTTCTTCAGTTATCTTCTATGATTCTTCTTCGTTTTCATTTTTTCTTTTCTTCTTCTTCTTCTCCTCTTCTTCTTCTTCTTCTTCTTCTTCTTCTTCTTCTTGTACTAGAGGAAAAACATTGTATTTATGGTCTCTACTTCACATGCTAGGCCTAAACAAGTCGAGAAGGAAAATACATCTTCCTATATGAGACACTCTTCTCTTAGACTTAGAGATGAAGAAGAAGAAGAAATTGTATTTGAAGAAGATGAAGATAAAGAAGAAGAATAATACAACTTGAGCTTGATGATTAATTTGACTTGTTATGCTTGTTTTGATGAACTTCGTTAGTTTAGATTAGAAAGTTGAAACTTGAAAGATTGAAACTTTTATTAATTTTATCATTGTGTTGTTTTGCTTGTCTCATGGTTAGTGGTTTGATATTTGTCTGTAGAATATTAAAAGTTATCATATTTGACATATTATATATAAGTGTGTTAGTAGTTTAGTAATCAACCTCATGTTCAAGAGGCGAGGCGCACGCCTCTGGCGCGCCTCGCGTCTCAGGCTCTAGGGAGTCCTTTATACTTCGTTGCGCCTCGCGCCTCTGATAACACTGATTAAGATCTTGTAAAACATGAGTTCTTTGGTTCACGACCCAAGAGTTATCTTAAAATAATTTTTTCTAATAAAAGGACTTGAACTGTTGTACTGATTCTCTTTTAATTCGTTCCTGTATCTTCTATCTCTTATAATAATTGATGCTTATTTAGGATTTATTCACTAAACTGTTGCATTGTTAGGACATTATTGGTATAGTATTTTTGTATGGTTGAATGAATTAAAAGTATTGGTATAGTATTTTTGTATGGTTGAATGTATCAAAGTGCTACAATATAATGTATCTTTATGTCTTAGCAGTTTAAGTAATAATTATTTTTTGTTATTTAATGCAATGGAGTTGGAACTAGTGGGATAAGGCTTGGTTGTTGTTGTTGTAATGCAATGGAGTTGCACTACTAAATGACATGTAATTTTAAAATAAAAGTAGGACATATACCTGTCATAATTGTTGTCGGTCAATACAAATCATGTCTTGTATGATTTTAATTTCCAGCTTTAAGTTTTAGTTGATACATGTCTGTCTTATTCCATTTTTCATTTTGGACAGGTCCAATGTTTGATGTACCATGGGTGTCATAATATAAATGCTATAGTGTCTCAGTCTCCACTATTTTATAAATTAATTACCATTGCATGATGAAATTTGACCTACAAATGCCTGTCAATATTTTCTTCACTATCAATCTGTCTTGTTGGACCTATAAATTATAGATTCACCATAACACTATGGAACATGACCTATAAATGCCCGTCAGTGCTGTCAATCTTGTCTTCACCAACAACCTGTCTTGTATTTTTCATTTCTGTTGTTCTATTTGAGAAGAAAGTAACGTTGACACATGTTGGATCATTTATGGGGTCAAGGGAAGAATTACTTGGTAGATTGAAAGTTAAACATTGAATGGAGGTGGCCATGTTTCAGCTAAGGGAAATTGTTTTAGATGTCTGAGTGGTTACACAACAGTATGGACTTGTTAATAATTCTTCTGCACCAAATAGATGATAACCAGCCGAGGAAGAGATAGCATAGAGGATGAGGTTTACATACAGTAAGATGCCAAGTACATTACATATTTGTTTTGTGGAAGATCCAAACGTTTTTTCCATTGCCATCAGAGCACTAAAAATTCGAACAGAGTTTGCCCCAGTTGTTAATTAGTGAATCTTAACTTGCCAAATCTAAATTTCCATGTCCTTCCATATTAGCTGCTAGGTTTACAAGGTTAGTAAGGTTTTATTATAGTTCTTAATCTTATTTTCTTATATAACTCACCAGTTTCCAACCATACAAGTTATGATATGATTAGCTGTTCCCTAACCCATATTACTATCAAGCTGTCAAATGATATGAATACTGATGCATGGTTTGGTTTCTTTATAAGTTTTTGGGGAAGGCATTTTTTATTGTTAAGTTGATTGGTTAAATCTTACGATTATATTTATTGTTCTTGATTTTCCCTTTGTTTAATGTTCCTCCAAATTTAGTCTTTTTGCATACTAAGATGCCAGCTTGAAGATTTTTGATCTTCCTTTGCATCTATTTTTAATTGAATAAATTTTTTTCTGCAGAACAAGAATTTGCTTCACGATCTTCTAATGGGCAACAAACTGAGAGAGAAAAGTTGGACTTGGCCAAGGTTTTCTTTCTTCAACTCATCTGCTTGGTTATGACTTAATCATGACATTTGAAACTCATTAAGCTTATTAATAAAACTCCACAGCTTGTTCTGTTTGCATTATCTTGATTAAGCCCATTGGTGAACATTTATCACCTTCTCTTTATAAGTTTTTTTGTTCATTAACAGATTCTTACATCTTACTTATCGGGTTGTTTAGCAGGCGGAACTTTTCTTGTCTTGTTTGAAACTTAAAATGGCAGATTCAGAAAATAAAATGAACTTTGCAGTTCAAGATGCTCAAATGTTCGAAGCTAAGGGTCCAAATTATGAGGAAAAATACCAATATTCTCCAGTCCAACCAAGCCCGTTGCAAAAGTACAAAAATGCCAATCCAACTAATTTTTCTGGCTCTATACACAAGGTATTAAAAGAAACAGCTCCAAGTGTTGTGGATCAATGGAAGTTCTCCCCAACTGAACTACGCCTACTGCAGAAATTCAAAAATATCATGGCAAATACTTTTCCTTGCTCTTCCAGCAAGATGTTAAATCATGGTCATCTTTCAAATATAGATCCATATGCTGCCTCGTTCTCAAATGTAGATCCATATGCTGCATCCTCTTCAAATTCACATCAGTATGCTGCATTGTCGCCAAATGAACATCTATATCCTGCATCATTCCTAAATGTACACACATCGTCTCAACAAAGTAGATTCAAGGTCACAGCTCCATTAGCAGAAAGCTGCAAGACCTCGAAGCTCGCTGTTACTGATGATTCACGTTGTCTTTCTCCTAAATTGGGCAATTCATTTTCTCCATCTGATAAAGCAATTCTTGATTCTGGCTTCCCTGATAAAGCAAATACCACACAGGTATTCCAGACTTTCTGAACAATCTTTGGCATTCAAATATTAATAAATTTAGTTGCAATTCTGGAGATCCTTTTATAATAATGCTTGCTATATTTGTAGCTACAGTGATTTGGTTACTAAAATTACTAAAAAGATTTGTGTATAATTGTGTCTCTTTTATTTATACTTTCAAAAAATTTAAATTGTAAGCTTAACTCCGTAGTTCTATGGTAACATATTTACTGCACAATGGTTAGTTGAATCTAGGCCCCAATGCTGTAGTTAGTATTTCATCTATAAACATACCAAAGGTTTCTTGTAAAAGTTTTTTTTTTCACCAGCAATGGAAGGTTTTGTTAGAGGACTAAGGCGGACACGCCTTGTTTTAGTAGACACTCTTCTTGTATGGTTAAACTTTGTGAAGCAACAGAAAGAAGTGACTCATATGAAGCCTTTAGATAAAGAGGATTAAGCACAAATCAATCTGGAACATTATTAATCAGCAGTGCAAATTGATTCACACTTTGATCTGATGGTTTGATAGCTGCCATATCTTAAGCTACATTCCTTTGCCGGGAACCTTGAATATTGACCAAACTTAGGTGACACTGGATTGAACATATAAATTGCTATTAAATTCAAAATATGTACAATGATGAAAATCTTCCTCAACATATGCCACTATTTCAGGACTTCTGGTCCTGTACTGGCGCTATGATGAGTCATTAATGATTCATGTTGATCTCATGGCATTATGAACTTTGTAGGTGCTGTATTGACATTCTGAATATACAGATATTTGACATGCTTGCTAAAATCTCCATTTTCTTCTTAAGGTGCATACTCCTTCAGGATTGCTTATTGTCAATCGGCCTCGAAATATCAATAATGTAAATACCTACACTGCAGCATTCTTGGAGGAAGCCAACAACAAGAGCAGTCACCGAACACTGAAAAACCCAAGAGAAGAAATAAACAAGCCAAGACACAGTTATGACAAATATTTTGTAAGATCCCGAAAGACACCTGATAATATATCTCAACAGACGAGCTATTTCAGTGAGGTCGATACAAGTTACAAAACACTTGTTGCTAAGTGGGATCCGAAAGAAAACCGAGCTGTTTGTATTCAAGTTGACTCAGACGATTCCCAATCTTTGTCAAGAGGAACCGACTCAGAGAATGACACCCCTGCCATTGCAAATGCTTGCACAGATGATCCCATGGAAGATACTGACACTGATGACGCAACTCAAAGTGTGGGAAATTGTCCTGAAAGTGTTGGAAATTCCGCGAATGGCATAGAAATAATCAACATTGATTCAGACTAAGATCATTCAGGTGAGGACCATAGAATCATGATATGAAAGATGAATCTTGGAGATTCATCAAAGAATACTTCCCTTCTCATAGAACCGACTCGCTTTTATTCTCCAAACTTGTTTATCGCACCTTATATTTGCTACATGCAAAAACCTCTGAATGCTTAATAATTTGGTGGACAATTTCACCTGATACTTGCTCCATGCAAAAACCAGTGAATGCTTAATGATTTTGTTGGACAACATATGATTTCATTTTTTTTTACAAGTTTTGTTATGAAAGTTGATGGTTAGATATGGTTTTAAGAGTACTTATTTTATTATCACGATGCATTGGTTCATAAGACTACTTATTTTATTCCATATGAATTCTTTAGGAATAAGTATTTTGTATGTGGTCAGTTAATGAGCTAGAACATTAGTTCTTATGAAATTGTTATCTCTTAATCATCAATTTTAACTATTGTTTATTCTGTTTTAAGGAATACCTATTTTATCGTATAGGATACCCTATACCGAGGTAAGTAGGTCCAAAGTCTAGCCAATTGAATCGGTTGATGTAATCAAATGACCCATATAAGTTAGGTCGAACAACAAAGATGGATGGACTAATTGAGCAAACTACCTTGGTTGGGTTGACTAGATTGAAATCGGTTGATTGATTGAGCTAATAGGGCTATAGTTAGATGGACTAGGTGGATTAAACGATTAACAATTCGACTGGTGAGATTGTTAAGTTGATGGGCTAGTCAGACTTGGTTGAGTAATTTTTGAAAATGGTTTGATTTATTTAAAACTTGCAAAGTAGAAGTAGAAATTATAATCTACAAATCACTAGAATCTAGCTCTAGAGTCTAAATGAACCAATTGCCTCAAATTTGGCTAAGTTGAAGTCTAAGAGTATCCACGTCAATTACTCTAAATTAAATTTTTACCTTAAAATTTATATTTTACATGAAAAAACCTCTACATCAGCTACCCTACTCATTTCCTAAATATACATTTCATGCATAATAGTTCTCTAAATTTAGGGAATGTAATCCATTCCCTAAACATTAAAATAATATTTCTCTCTCCATTCAATAATAAAAGCATTTCTCTCCCCTTCATCTAATAATAAAAAATATAGAGGAAACAGAAAAAATAATGAACAAATAAATATAGAGTAAAGTATAAAGAAACTGATGCATTGTGTAATAAAAAGTGGATATCCAAATTTAATAAAATAACTCTTTTATCCTAAATTTTAGATTTTAGATGAGGAATCTGGTGTGGATGCTCAAGGGCATCCACAGTCATGGAACCCCTCCAAGAACTTCTTCGTTGCCACATCAAAACTACGTCAAAAGTAAAAAACCTCATACATATTTTCATTATCAAAAAAACTTCCTACCAACTTTTTTATGGGTCCTACATTTTTTTCACAAATTATTATTTTTTAATACTTTGTTAATTTTAAAAAGATAAAACTAAAATAATAATAAAAAAAAGAAGCGGCTCCTTAAATAGAGAGCCTCTTCCTCGGCATTCGTGAAGGGAGAGAGTTTCTTCGGTAAGTCTACGCGAAGGAGCTCTCACGATGCTCTAATGGCGACTAATAGAAATTTAATGGTGCTTTTGTGAGGTGAATTTAAAATCTTTTGGCTGTTTGTCATTTTTACTAAAACAATTTAATGATATAAATATGGTACTAATAATGATTCACTTATTCTTGAGTTCGATATCTTTTTGATCGACTAGAAAACTATATTTGATTGTTAAATCATTTTGAACAAAGTATCTTAACCGTCATAGAGAAGTCAAATTAATTTTTAGAAATGCTTCCTCTTCTCATGAGAGAGGCTGGGCGATAGATTGGTCTAAACATCTCACTTCAATAAAATATGTCCTTTGCTAAATGTGAAAATATAGTGAACGATGTAATGAAAATTGGATAAAAATTAGAAGGGCAATTTTTTTTAATACTTTATTTTTTTTTATCAATATCAATAATATTCTTTTTACTATGGGGTTAGGACTTGCAATGACTATTTGAAATTGGTAAAATGGCAAAATATTTAATTGATTGCGACCTTCCAATAAATTTCACAAAATCCAATTCTTCAATTTTTACTTTTAAAAGTAGAAATTGGTGGCTCTTCCGGTCGGTCCTCCCTCTCCTTTTGGTGCCTTTTCCTTTCCTTCCATATCGACGGCATCCAACGCTCTCCTCCAAATTCGACGGCCCAAATCGCACGCCGCCGCCTCAAAGGAACCGGAGAAGGGCAAGAGGGGAAACGCGCTCCCGGCGGTTTCGGCGGCCGAGGCAGGGGAAAGGCGTCTCGTTAGATCCCTCCAGGACATGGAAGCCGACAGCATCGCCTGCATCTCGCTGTCGGATGGGACGGAGGTGGACGACGAGGTCACCGTCCCCTTGTCGAAGCCGCAAGGCGGCAGGATCGGGACTGTTGATGGCGGTGGAGTCGTTCCGGCGACGACGATGAGTCCGGCGAGCAGCGTGCACGAGTTGCTCGAGTGCCCCGTCTGCACCAACTCGATGTACCCTCCGATCCATCAGGTTGGTTCTTTCCTTCTTCGTCGCCTTTCTGGATTTTTAGGACTTAGATTTCTGGTGCTCAAAACGTCTGCTCTTTACTTTCCTTGCTTTCTCAAATTAATGCTATTAGAGTTTCATTCGAATTGCAAGTTTTGATGAGCTAAAGATGAAATGGTTACATTGTATTTCCGATTTTTTAGAAGCCAATAGTAAGGAATTTTTGGCCGCTTCTAAAACTATTCCTCACCTGGATGAGAATACATTTTCTTTGTAAGAAATATGTAACAGAACTTTCGATTCATGTTTTTCTTCTACGCCCCAGCCAGTGTGATACCAATTAGTATTCTTTGCCATCATCAGATTTCTCCCTTATCCCTTTTCGTGCCCTTGCGTGTGAATTTGGTCTTCAAGTACACATATGTGGCAAGTGCTCACCCCCTAGTGACCCCGCTCGTTGGAGGAGGAGGGGAAGACGATTCGCTGGCTCCCAACACCTCCACCGGCCTGTCCCCAGGCCAACACGGAAAAGGTAAATAACAAGTGACTACTAGCCTTAGACAATTGAATAGTGTATGGAGGAGGGTAGGCACCCGGCCACTAGCCGGGATTTGACCCCTAGACCTCATGATGGCAACACCATCATACGCTAGCCAACTGTCCATCTTGAGGGGACGGTCTTCAAGTATACATAGCTAGTTTTACCGGTGGAGAGAGACATACTTGAAGCAAATGTGAATTTTCTTTTTTATGTTTTCATATGTTCTCTAGTTGTTGATATGATCTATGATGAAGATAACATTTGTTCTCCACTTCAAACCATTGAGATTTACTTGAATCACCGACATGGAGGTTCCAAATGCAGTAGCTTATTTGGTGGAACAAATTGCTGTTTGATATGATATGTTAGACGAGAAGTAGTTAAGAAAGCAAAAACATGAAACATGCAACATTATGGATGCATGTAAAGATGACACCTAGAAAGAGATTGAAAACATGTTGACCACGTTCTCTTCTTTCCCTTATTTTGAATGGCTGATTCACATATGGATACATGCCGGATAAGGCCTTCCTTAATTGTAAATAGTAACATGCATGCTAGACAGTTCGCTCTCTTTGGAATCATTTTAGTCAAATGGGAAATAATCTACTTGCTTTCGTGAACTTCTCCTGTTCCATGATTATGTTGACTTCAAACACATCTCGTAGTTGACATGCTTTGTTTATTCTTTGTTTTCATATTGTATTATTTATGTCATGTAAACTGCTGCGCAATAGTGACAAGCTTCAAGGTCAAGAGTTACTAATCATATGATGGTTATCGAGCCACAATATTCTGTAGAGCATGTAGATGTAGTTTGGAAATCCCATGCTTCATTTCTCTAGTTTCTTTTAAACCTATTGTCTTTGTCTAGGTCTCAGTAAAGATCTATATTCTCTGTTTTGGGTGTATCTATTTTCATCATTTTGTTCCTTTGCAATTAGTTCTTCTGCTTGCATTGGAAGCATATTGTAACTGGAAAAATTGGTGGGGTACAACTACTTTGTCTACCTGTTTCATGACTGCAATTTTGTTTGGCTAGGAACCATCAGATCCACCTGCCACTTCATGTGTGAGACACTAGAAGTTAGGAATTAGGATGAAGGATACTAGTGCTCTAAAATTTGGAAGCAGTGGTAGAGGTGGTAGCCATCAGTTTAGGCAGTAAGAATTGAGGTGGATGGTAGGTGACTCTTAGTTATGTATTAGCTTGCAATTCAAATAAGATCTTTAACTGTCTCCAATAATGAAACAAATAAAAGGTTTTACTGTTTTACAGTAATTGCATGTCAAATAATTACAATCATGGATTATGCTCCTTTGGAATGTTAACATGATTTATAAAGGATGTTGGGTTTATCTTTTCTGGGGAAAATTTCTTGGAAAATTTTATATATTGAATTTGGACAACACACATGGCTAAAGGGTATTTCAAGAAAAGTGGTTTGGATATGTTCAATCAGCTACACATGACAAGCGATGTTGTTAGTAATGCCATAGTTTCTGTTAGGGAGTTATATCCAAATATGTAAGGGGTAATTGATTATTTATAATATTCCTATTTATCAATAATATTCCTATTTCTCACATGGGATTATAATCGCCTTTTTTCCCCTCACATAACCTATCTTCGCATTGATCATTTGCACATTCATGTGAGCCTCATCCGCGTTAATTTCTTGTACGTTCTCTTCACTTGAGATTCTCCTTACGGTTTTTAGATACCGTCGGTCCTTACTATTTCCATGCCTAACACTTCTTGTCTCATAGAACACTCCAATTGTGATCCTCACCATTGCAACCTCGACTTCAATCTCAACTACATGTCACAACTTCGTACTCAACAGCGCCTATCCTCTTGTTTGCCCGTGACTTGATTCTCAACTGTGTCACTCGATTGCTTTGTGTTGCTTCTAGCTCCGCGCCAATGTCATTTCTTCCATTGCCATGTCAACAAGACTCCTTCAGTGTTTGTGCCCTTGGTTGTCATCTCTGACTGTCTCTGCCTCCATTTGTGAATTATTGCATCGCCAACTCTAGTTTCTTACTTTTCTTCTCAGGTCGACCTGCCTACCTTTTTTTAACTTCCCATTCGTTAGGCCTCTCTTCGATCTCAAGCCTCACTAAATAGATCCAACAGCTCTTTAGCCAATAGTTTCCTATGTGTGAGTTCTTTGTGCTAGTGCTTTTCCTCCATGCGAGCTCCCTCTGTGTGTATCAGTTTGAGGATTTCAAGTTGGCATGCCCTTCTTCCTCTGCTTGCATCATTTTACAGATTTCAAGTAAACATTCTCTTCTTACTCAATATGCGCCATCCGATAGAACTTAAGCAGGCATAATCAAGCGTACTCTTCTCTCTATGCAAGCATTGTTCCATGAATCTCAGTTTGGTGTACCCTTCCCCCTCCATGTGTGTCACTTAGTGGATCTCAAGTTCGCATAGAATGCCCTTGTATCCTCGCACACATCACTTCATAAAGACATCAAGCCGGATTAATTCTCTCACCATGTGTCATCAAGTTGGATTAGTCTCTTTCTCTGTGTCATTTTGTGAACCTGAATCTGGATTAGTCCTCTCTCCATGTACGTCATGTTACGGACATCTCAACCTGGATGCAACCTCTCGTTACATGCGTTATTCCACAAACATATCAAATAAAATAAAATTGTAACAAGTTGCTTTCTAAAGTATTTGAACCACCTTAAGGGGGAAGTTATAGGGAATTATCTCTAAATTTCTAAAATTTGGGCTATTTGTAATATCTTTTATTCATCAATAATATATGAACCTAGAGAGTGCTACCTAACAATTTTTATATGAATTTTTTTTTGCTAGGAAAACAATATTTAAGCTGGTATATGGTGGTATATGGTCAATGATGAAGAGGAGGAACCTAAATTTTCTCTCAACAATTTGTATATGAAGAAATTTTTGCTAGGAAAAATACATTTAAGTTGGTAACTTGGTATGTGGTCAATGATGAAGAGGATACATATCTAGAGAATGTGGGTGGGAACTAAAACAGTTATCATAAGTAAAAGTGATTTTATGCCATTATAATTCACCATTGTCTACCTTTGCAGCCTAATTAGTCAAGAACTAAAAGGTGCGAACTAATGAAATTCAAAGGTGCATATTCATGCTTCTTAAATTTGGTTTTCTAGTATATCACACTGATCAGAAAATATCTGTTTATTCTCATGGCCATTCTTTCTATGTACATAAAATAAAATCTTTTGGTGCTAAAAGGATCCTGATGTTTTGTACTTTTTGATTTTACTTGAGCTTGAATGTTGAAATGATTGTCTGCTCTAAACTCTAAACAAGGAGCGATTGCTGACAACTTTTAATTCAAGCGAAAAGCTACTTTAAAAATATCAAGACCATCTTTTTTTACAAAGATATCCTTCTTCATTGTCTATCATTCAGGTTTATAAGTTCATATTAAAAAGTAAATAAAACACATATCAATCTGCAAAATAGTAAAATTTAATATGAAGATGAAATCATTATAAAGTAAATGATTTAAATTTTTAAAAATCACTGCAATTATTTTGATCTTTCTTTAAAAAAGTTCTTTCACTAATCTAGTTCTTGAGTGCATTATTCCCTCAATTCAACACTAATAATGATAGAGACATAAAATCATAAATAACAGGAAGGAAGTTATCAAATATGAAAGCAGGTACAGCTCAAGAATCAGTTGACTGCTCCATGTGAGTATTGTGACATAGAGGGAAGCAATATGGATGAAATTACATAGAATTTAGTGAGAAGAAAATTAAGGAGAAATAATATGATAGAGAGAGGATAAGAATACTTTGTCTTAGTAATTTGCCGCACATAGTAAAGTTAGATGGTCATAGTGAAGATTGAATTAACAGAAAAGTTTGACTAGTAATTGACCCTCAGATGACTCGTAGCTGTCATGTCTCCTTATTGATTAGCTTTTACTGGTATATATACTTTTCTGTTCGGCACACATGGGACATGACATATAGCATTCAAGAATCTATGGCAATATCTTGTTGGTTATTCACAATGAATGAAAATGCATAGTTCCACTGAATTTTATGGACAACTAATGGACATTGTTTTAACATATACCACAGGTATGCACCAACTATAGATTGTTTCTCATCATTAAGTGTTGTTTAATTTGAAATAATTTATGAAATTATTGTAAGGTGAATGAAATAACAAGCCAAACTGAGTTTGGCTGTTGTACATACTTTGCTAATGTCTATGAATAATGCAACATAAGATGTGATCATATTTGTTGCGCTTTATGGCTTGTCTGTTCATGTTCTTTCTTTTTAAATTTATGTGAAACAGAATTTCTAAACTTTAAATGTTATTTTCACCTACAAAAGTTGCCTCATTACTTATCACTATAGTACTTCTTAACTCATTAGACTCTTTGCAGTGTCAAAATGGACACACTATTTGTTCGACCTGCAAGACGAGGGTCCATAACCGATGCCCCACCTGCAGACAAGAACTTGGGGACATAAGGTGTCTAGCTTTAGAGAAGGTGGCTGAATCACTTGTGCTTCCTTGCAAGTACTTTTCTGCAGGATGTCCAGAAGTCTTCAGATACTACAGCAAACTCAAACACGAAACGGTCTGCAACTTCAGACCGTACAACTGCCCTTATGCTGGTTCTGAATGTTCTGTGGTCGGGGAGATTCCTTTCCTGGTTGCCCACTTGAGGGATTACCACAAGGTGGATATGCATACCGGATGCACATTCAACCATAGATACGTTAAGGCCAATGCTCGAGAGGTTGAAAATGCTACCTGGATGCTGACTGTAAGTAACTTCGATTTCAACACCACTTGATTCTTTCCTTTTGTTGTCTTTACTCTTTTGAAATTTACTTAGGTTTCTATATCGTTGTTTTTGTTGCTATTACTTCTTCAAAGACTAACGCTTCATCATCCAAAGAATTTTGTAGAGTTGAGTTGGTCCAAAATTTATATTTCCCCTGCAGGTGTTCCACTGTTTCGGTCAGTACTTCTGCCTGCACTTCGAGGCATTTCAGCTCGGTGTTGCTCCAGTTTACATGGCGTTTGTCCGCTTCATGGGCAATGAACATGAAGCGAAGCAATTCAGATACAGCCTTGAGGTTGGTTCGAATGGCAGGAAACTCATATGGGAAGGCATTCCTCGTAGCATCCGCGACAGCCACCAAAAAGTTCGCGATAGCCATGATGGTTTAATCATTCAGCGAAACATGGCACTTTTCTTCTCAGGGGGAGATCGGAAGGAGTTGAAGCTCCGGGTTACCGGCCGCATATGGAAGGATCAGCAGAACCCCGCCTGTGGTGCTGGAATGTCGACGACATCACCCTATCTCTGAAGCTGAAACTTGCGGCCATAGCTATTGTACAAATTGTTCTGTTACATTGGATCTGTCTTCACTTCTTAGACGAACTCTATGCTCAGTTAAGTTTGTCTGAGCCAAGGAATCTTCAGTTGTCTGCTGATTTTAATGTTCATCTATTGAGAACATTCACTTCGTCAATTTTGTTCAAGGGATTTAAATACCTGAATTCCTGATTAAAATCAGAAAATAAATTAATGGATTCACATAAAAATGAAGTATTAATTTATATATTTAATAATTTTAAATTCATGATTAATAACATTTGATGAAATATTTTAAAGTATATTTTTAAAGTTAATAATTTATGATTGTTTAAGGTACTTCTAAATTTTAAGAAAAAATTTCTGTTTTATTAAATGATTGTAGACCAATTATATTATATGAAATTGAATATTAGGTGATGAAGTAAGCACATAAATCGAAAATGATGTCAATGTTGAAAGTAGGATTAATAAATATTCCGATATAAGATCGTTATAAACAAACATATTAAGAAAGAAACAAAAAGAACAATTGTTGTTGTATTTAAATGAGAAGATATATTAAAAAAATGAGACGATAATTTTCTTTTCGGTAATTTCTCAAATGGTGCACTTAAGATTTGGGATTTGCCAAATGACATCCCAAGTTTGAGATTAACCAAAAGGTGAATTTTTTCCCCCCTATTTTACCTCTGTCAAAGTTTATTTTTTTTCTCTTTCATTACTATGTTGTATGTAATAACTTTACTCTCTTATTTTTTTTTGTTAAATTAAATTAAAATTTTCTCTCCTTTATATGCATTAAATAAGTACTGTGGTGTTGATTTTTTTTTTAAATAATAAAAAAGGGTATATTTGGACTCCGGAGCATTGTAAAAATCCGCAAGAGTTAGAATAAATTCAATTAGAGCTATTTATGTTCATTAATAGGTCTTGACCGAAACTTATTGATGGACTTAGAAAATATGTATTTTTAAAAAGATTGCATGTAATAGAAGAGCATAATGTAGTAAAGGTATTTATGATGTTTATGTCTGGTTTTGACATCCTTACGATAAGTTATGCATATGTACCAATTGCTTTAAAGTTATAAACTTTGAAAACCTTCTGATCACTACTGTTAATGATTTTGAGCAAATATCTCTGGCACATATAGACTCCGGGGTAATTCAGAAACTTGTAACACTTGAAATGAGTCCGATCAGAACACTCTAGGTTCATTAATGAGTTTTAACCGAAACTCATTGATGGATCAAGGAGATTTGAATTTCTGAAAAATTGGCATGAAATGGAAGAGGATAGTGTAGTGAAGTAATTATGGTGTCTATGCCTGATTTTGATATCCCTACGATAAGTTATATGTATGTGTTAATTGTCTTAAAGCTATAAACTTTGAAAACTTTCTAATCATTGCTATTTGATATCTCTGAGCACATATAAGCTCTATGGCACTTTTGAAATTTGTAGCACTTGAAATGAGTCTTATTAGAGCACTCTAGATCCATCAATGAGTTTTGATCGAAACTAAATCTAAGAAGACTTTAAATGATATTTTTTGGAGCTTAAAACTGGGTTGTTACAAGTTTCATTAATAATAAATGTAGATCTCTGAATGAGATTCAATTCTAAAAAAAAAATTGTGCCTTGTTCTGATAACCGAATAAAAAATTATGACTTCTAAAAGTAGACAATTGATACATAAAAATACAATTTACCATAAGGATGTCAAAATCAGACATGGATACTGATACAATGAGTAAGGTGGGGTTAGAGGTGACCCCGGATCGGGTCTGGCCTAGAACTGGCCCAAACCTGTAACTCGTAACCGAGTCAACAGGCTAGTTACGATTTGGGTTCCAATTAACCATGGACTGACGGTTAAACTGACAATTTAACTAGTTTTTTATAGAGAAATATTTTTAATAAGTTAAACAGACAGTTCAACTAGTTTTTTTATAGAAGAATGCTTTTAATAAGTTAAAATAAGTCTATTGGCGGAGATATATAATTTTATTTTATAAAAGTTAGGAATTAATTTTTTTTTAAGCAGTTGACATTATTTGATTTTTTTTTTAATTTTCGTATTCATTATTCTTTAAATTCTATAAATAAGGAGTCTATTTTATTATTTTCACATATCTACAATGTTACATTAACAATTAGAGAAATGATTTGCAAAGAGAAAAAAACTCAAGGAAAATCTCAATGACACTCACATAAAGTGATGGGGCTCACAAAAAGTGAAATAGTGGGCCCTATCATTATGTGAGTATCATTGAGATTTTCCTTGAGTTTTTTCTTTGAGCATATCATTGCTCTAAAAAGAAATCTAACTAATAATTCATTAACAGCACCACATTATAAGATAAAAGGATAAAAAAGTAAGATAATTAACGTAGACTTTGATTCTCCTATATCCTAAGGGGATACATAGACAACTTAAATAAATATAATTTTTTTTATAAATTTATAAATT
>JBAMIE010212128.1:0-10224 GCA_037177295.1 Kaempferia parviflora
AGTCAACCTGACTCAGGGACAATCGCACCAAGCAATCTCCCAATTCGTCGTCATAATACATTGTCAAACATCGAAACTACTAACCTTGAGACCCAAGCTTGACCCAAGCTTGTCCGGTCACCATGGTCAACTTGACCCGGGGACAATTGCACCAACAGTCTGGTCTCATTCCTCACCCGCAACTCGCCATTCTTTAAGCATCAAATGGCAAGGTGTGCAGTGTTATGAGAAAGTGTTAAGATTTAGAATAATGACTTTTTTCTTCTTCATAAAGATAAGATATATATACAAGTATGAGATCTGGTTAATTTTTCAATCATAGTAAATAATTAATCAAATATTCTAAACTTAATTAGTTGTCTAATTTATGAGATTTTTTGTTATCTTAGGATATTTGCAAATCCACTATAGTAAACTAAATAATTAAACCATAAATTAATTAATCTAATTATATGCCCCTTAAGATGGAGCTCCTGTGGAGAGTCTAATCTTGATTTTTAAGAATTGAAAATGAGTGTGCGATAGAGGCTTGGTCAAGACATCAGCTAATTGATCCTCTAAGAAGACATGTGTGACACATAAAGCTCCACTTTATACTTGATCTATAACAAAATGATAATCAATCTTAATATATTTCATGCATGAATGGAAGACAGGATTGGAACAAAAATACATTGTACCAATATTGTCACAATAGATAACTAAAGTAGTGGGAATATAAACATCAAGTTCAGTTAGAATAGAACAGAGCCAATGTAACTCAACATCTGTAGTGGTAACTGAATGGTATTCAACTGCAGTGGAGGATCATGCAACTACGTGTTGTTTCTTAGAGGACCATGATATGAGATTACTACCAAGATACGCAATATAAACACTAGTGGAGGTGCAATCATCCTTACTATCGAACCAATCAGGATTTGAAAAGGCATGAAGAGAAAGTACTATTTGACATCGCAAGGTTATACCATGATTAGTTATACCAGAAAGGTAGCGAAGCAAATGTTTGACAACATTCCAATGATCAGTAGTAGGTCGATGCATGAACTGAGATAACTTGTTAACTGCATATGCAATATCAAGATGAGTAAGACACAAATATTAGAGATTGTCGACAATGGTTCGATATTCAAAAGAATGATCAGTTAATGGAGTTATAGAAATGACTATAAGTATTGGCTCAGTGGCAAGCAGAGTGGTGACAATTTAGCCCCAGTTATATTTGTACGAGCAAGAAGATCATAATATACTTCCGTTGAGAGAGAACCAATCCAATGGAGGTAGGGACAACTTTAACACTAAGGAAATAGCTCAAATCTCCAAGACTTTAATGGAAAATCTTTTGGCAAGAAGATCAATAAATTGTTGGACTATAGTAGCATTGCTGCCAGTAAGAATTATGTTATCGACATACAAAAGCTGATAGATTAGAAAACCATCATTGTGGAAGACAAAGAGTGATGTGTCTATGTGAGAGTTTTAAACCCAGAGGCTATAAGAAATTATGGTAGTTCATGGTGTCAGACTCTTGGACTCTTGATGCTTGTTTGAGACCGTATATAGCCTTGCATAACTTGCATACATGTGAAGGATTATCACGATCAATAAACCCTAGTGGTTGTGCTATAAAACATCTTTAAGAAGATGACCTTGTAGAAAGGCATTGTTGACATCAAGTTGATGAAGAGACCACCCACGACTAACAGCAAGGCTGAACACCAAATGAATAGTGGTAGATTTGACAACCAGATTGAACGTGTCATGCTAATCGATACCAGGACGCTGATGAACCCTTTGGCAACAAGTCTCGCTTTGTACCTATCAATAGTGTCATCAGGTAAATATTTAATTTTTATATATTTACAACCAACAAGATTTCTCGTTGAATAGTCGGGACAAGTTCCCATGTTCCATTCTGTACAAGAGTATTATACTCTTCATACATTGCTTGGTACCATTTAGGATCGTTGAGAGCTTGGGACACTAAATGCGGTTCAGTGTGATGATGTAAGGGGATGGTAGCAGTAAGATTAATTATTTAATTTATGGATATTGTTTTTAGCTCGAGTGGTCATTGTGTGGGTATTGTGGGTGGGTTTAGGGGGGGGCTCTGAGGAGAATGACAAGGAAGGGGAGAGTTATTTTTGTGTGCTAATGGTGGTGTCGCTAACCTATTCAAGGGAATCAGGTTTGGCCAATCAAAGTTTGGCTAAGATCAAATGGGCTTTTGATTATTGGATGTGGAATTTCAGATGGTGTGTGGTTGACTGAGGATGTGAAATGGTTGATGGGAGATGGACATGGAGATGAACCGAGCCAGGGACAAGGTCGTTGAAGGCATGAGTGGCATAACCTTAGTTATGTGCGTAGATTATATCTATTTTTATGCATGCTTTATTGTACATCACTTTAATTTTTTGTGTATGATTTACATTGTTGCACTCTCATTTATCATTATTCTAGTATGTTTACTTCTCTTGTTTGAAGATTTACTCTTTTCTGTGTTTTTATGTCAGGATGGGCATTTTGGAGCGAAAAGAAGAGTTTAGCGTGTCTCGGAGCTTGCTTGAGATGATCATGGAGCCATAGAGGAGTTCCCAAACGATGAGGAAGTGATACAAGCATACAAGGCAAGCACTTAGGGTCACACGATCGTGTATTAGGGTAACACAGCCATGCGACCTCAAGCCAAGTTGTGCAAGCAGAAGCCCCACACGATCGTGTGATTTCACACGTCCGTGTAGCCATTTGCCGATAGGAACCCTACACGGTTGTGCGTCCTAGCACAGTCGTGCGCCAAAATACCGAAGAATCCCCTACACGGCCTTGGCAACCCCTCCTTGAACGTAGCAACCCCTACACGGTCGTGTGGATCTACACGGTAGTGTGGATCTACACGGTCATGTGGTCACTGTTCACCGGATGTCTATTTAAAGGAGACTTCTCCCCTTGACTTGGGGAGAAGATCTCCCCCGCCCCCGGCAAGGATTCCGATGATCCGACACTGTATTTCTCTGGCGCATCTTCTTCTTGAAGCATTGGATTAGATCTTGAAGACCGTTCTTCGTAATAAGTTTCTTCTTCTCCACTTTCTCGGTTGGAATTGAATGAATCTTGTATTCTTGAGTGACGCGGGTGTATCACGAGGGCTCAAAAGGGATTAGGGGGGTGGCAAGGGGCATTCTAGTCTTTTGACGTTAAGGGTATTTATATGTCATTGTTCATTAGGGCAAGGGGGAGGAGGCTTCGGGGGTTTTTTTCTGCCGCCAACGCTACAGGTGCAGCCACCTCGTCGTCAGCGATGCCGCCAACGCCGACAACTCCATCTCGCTGCCAATCTTCTCCCCACGCCAGCCACCGAGCTTCAGTAGGTAGGCCTCCTTACCGGCAGGCTTCCTCGATGTCGTTCTTCTCTGACGCGGATCTTCTCGGACACCGACCGCCCTTCTCATCTTCGACAGCAAGCGACCATGCCCTACCTGGAGCACCGCCTCCTTGTCCTATTCTCCTTTCTCTCCCTCGCACACATGAGCACACCAACCGCTTTTTTGCTCACGCTGCCACCAGTGCCTCTCATCTCTTCTCCCTTCCTGGTCACGCCGACGCCACCAGCACTGTTGTCGTCTTCTTCTCCGCACATCTCCTCACCATCCAGCGGTCACTGCGCAACCAGCACCTTCACTATCACGTCCAGCGGTCGCCGCACGACCAACAACCTTCACTATCGCGTCCAGCGGTCGCCGCGCGACCAGTGGCCTCCAGCATCATCTCCAACGATTGCCACCACCACCAGCGGTCCTCGCCGCCACCTCCAGCTGTCGTCGTCATGCCTTTTTGGCTTCTCAACTCCCATTCTGTGTCGGCCATCAAGCCGTAATTGTGTTTCGGCCATCGAATCGTATGATATCCTGACCTACGAGCCACTATTATATCCTGGCCTATATGTTGTTGTTATACTCCGCCTGTGTATCACCTTCTGGATCCACATCACATCCGACTCATGCCTCCGCCTTCCGCGTCACAGCGACCCGACTAGCGTCATGACCAGCTCACCGATCTACCCAAGGGCGCCCCCTTGGGCCATGGTATATTTCTTATACTTAGTCTTTAATGTATTCCATTATTCTATTATTTATCTTGTCCCTTACTACCTATTTTTGGGACCTGCTCCGAGCACCAGAGTGCTAGGATTGGGGCAGCTTGATCGCGACTTGCAAAGAGCGTTGACTAGAGGCTTTCAGATGACTTGGTCAACCCTGAGGGCAGCTCACCCTCTTCTCTCCGGATTATGATGACTCGGCCAGCATCCCAGCACATCACCGGCAGCTCCCCCTTCTCAGCTTCTAGACAGGATCATTGAGTCTTTAGATCCTTGCTTTAATATTTCTTGAGCAGAGGGAGTAATTGTAATAGATTGATTGATGTAAACTCTATTTGAATGATCAATTTCCTATGTTGATGATGTTCATATCTTGTTCTTGTTTGATGAAATGCCTATATGACTTGTATGTGCTTGAACGTTGCTATTTCATTATTGGATGTACGATTCATCATTATGGGTGATTGGATTTCTCTAGATCGGGAGAAAGGGACCTTGGTGACAGAAAGGAATCCCTGCTCCCATTCATCTAGAGGGGTAAACCCCTTCATTATGTGAGATCATGCAAAGAAGATCTATGTACTAAATGAATTCTCCTTAATCTTTGTTATGAAGTGTTTACGTTAATCTAGAGATGTATGACCGAGGAGCCTAGTGATACGGTGATCTTTAACCGAACTCTCTAGGTTAGCTATTCTACTTACTAGCATCAGATGTCATAAGGGGAATATTCCAATTCACCACCGCGGGATTAAATCAGTATTTAGTTAGATTTGAACAGAATGACAGATTCCAAAAAATTGACATGATGAGATATGTAGATTTTTGGAAGTAGAAGGATCAATATTGAGATACACACTTTGGGTGAGTGAGTACCCAACAACACACAAGGAATAGATTGAGACTCAAGTTTGTGACCGATTTTTTAATGAGTATGGGTATGGAATGGATATATGTTCCTCGATGAGTATGAAAATAGAGAATATAAAATTCAACTCAAATTCGATTTATTGTCATCCCTACGACATGTCAGGTGAGCATGTGCTAAGATCTCAGGTGAGCATGTGCTAAGAGACCTTATACTTAATATCAAATGACATGTTTGGTAAGGATATCATGTAGAAGCCGTATCAGTCGTACGAGCAACAAAGGCATAAATTTGTATGTGTCAGCATTAATCATTACTCAAGTAGGTATTAAAAAAAAAAGCTTGTGGAAACCATAAGCTTTAACTGATTCTTGTTGAGAGACTTTGGTGAGAACGAGACTTCAACCCTGACGTGGACCTTGACCTTGACCTTGACCGCAATCTAGAGTGCTTCTGCTCTATGAAACTGACCTATGTTTCCAGAGCGAGTGCCATCTCTAGCTAGTGAATGACTGTGAATTGGGTGATGTTGTTGCCACCTTTTGCTCGACCACAGTAGCCTATAGAACTTCAGAATATATTTAGAGAACAACTCTTATTTCTATACTTGAGTATATGATAAAAGAACATCATTTCTCAACTTTAGGAGGAACAGAAACAAGAAAACAATCACAAGGAGCCCCATTTAATATGGTAGCGAATACACAAGAAGTCTCATTTAATGTCCTATAGGATGGCATGTCAGGTGTAGCATGTGCCAAGAGATTTTCTACTTAATATCAAACTACATGTTTCAGAAAGATATCGTGTGAAAGTAATATCAGCCATACGAGGAATAGAAACATAAATTATTATGTGTCAGCACATGCTCATTACCCATACAACATATATTAAAAAAAAGCTTGTGAAAACCCTGAGCTTGACTAATTCTTGTTGAGAGACTCTGACAAGGTGTTCTCTGGAGAACAAGACTTCAACTTTGACTTGGAACTTGACCTTGATCGCTTTCCAAATGGGCTTCAGCTATGTGAAACTGACCTATGTTTCCCCGAGTGAGTGCTATCTCTAGCTAGTGAGCAACTGTATTGTAGCTAGTGGCAAAAGGCGAATACGTTCGCCCCTAGTGTCCCCGTCAATCCTTTCCAGGGCCAACACGGGGGAGGTATATGTTCGGGTAAGCCGAGATTCGACCTCTAGATCTCATGTGGCATAACTATAATTCATGATTTAAAGGTTATATGATAGTAATTTTACTATTAGGCCAAGGCTCCTCTTCGAGTAGGGATGGAGCCAAAGGGGGGCGATAGCGGTGGCCACTCTCTATCAATTTTTTACTGTAAGAGTTGTATGGGATATATAAATAGGAGGTGAAAGAGAGACGAATGAGGGGCAACGATATGGCCGCCTCTCCTTAATGTAAACACATACCTTTTGCCCCCTCGATATGAAATTTCTAGCTCACTATCTCCTAGGAAGGCATTTAACTCTCTTAGAAAAAAAATAAAAGGGCACCCTAAAATAAAACTTTATTACATATGAGTATTATTATATCAAAATATTCTTTATAAACTTGACTAAAATTGTTAAAACATGATCAAAATAGCTTAACATACGGTGGTAGCAACTACGTCATCACTATTACAATAATGTCAATGAACAATATAATGTGATGTTCTTTAACTCTATTTGCCCTTTTAACTTTATGTCAAATTTGTGATCAATTACAGTCTCTGTGATTATATTTGAATTATGATATTGTTTTATTCTTGGGCTTCTTTTGAAAATCATTTCACTTTGCTTCCTAATTTTTGGAAAAAAAAAATTGAATTTTCAAAATTTTGGAGGACAACCAATTAAAGATTGTGGACCTTTGTGGCTCATCAAGGTGCAGTTGCAGGGACACCAGTGCCCCACAGGTGTTCGACAAAATTATCCCAAGCAGGTAGTGGACTACTCCTTCTCAAAGCTGCCCGACAGTTGTTCCGAGAAATGACTCAGAGAGCCTATTAGCAAGGATATTGGGGAATTCTGTAGTGCCCAGTCTTATCTTAGAGACAACAATGGACCAGCGACAACGATGGTGGAGTGTTGATTTGAGCCTTTGCCAAGGTTAGTATGGAAAGATATTGATGTCAACTTCTTTTGACATGTTTAATTAGTAGTCTTTATCTTTGGTTCCTTGGTCCCTGGGTTTGATTAGAATGATTCATGGTGGTGGAATAATATGGCCAGGGAAGAAAAAGTTGAGTGGCGGTTACTTTGAGCTGGGTAAAAGTCAAGGCATGAGCTGATAAGTGATAAGTTGTCATGATTTTGAGCAAGTGGATGGGTTCCACCAAACTTGATTCCCATTCTAACGAGTGGGGTTTGGCTTTGAATTGAGTTGTTTTGATCGATTGTGGTATTTACTTCAAACTTAGTATGAACACTCTATTTGATTCGACTTAATTCATTTAGAGAAGTGTCAATATGATCAAAGTGAGACTTATGATACCAAGTCGACAATCGCATTTATAGACTATGAAAATGAACTCCTAGTCCATTTTCCACATCGCTCAACTCGGTTCTTGAAAAGCAACGACGAGCTTATGCGAGTGTAGTTTTGTCACTAGTTTTAACTAACAATACATGCCCCTTGGCATTAACATAAATTGATCTTGGAGTTGCACCAAGTTCTTCGATCACATACCTCCCACTCATGCCACAAGGTGGTCGAACCACTCTATCTCAGTCTATCCAACTTTGTTTCAATCACCACTAGTTTCTTCCACACATTCATGGCAAGCACCCACATGTTCTGATATTTATTTATCATGGTTAACATTTCTATCTTTTCTTTAACAATACATATGGAAGTAAACTCTCATTTCAAAGATGGTGAATACTGGATGATGACCTTGGCTATGAATTTTAAAGTCTACCAACTTAGTAAGTTTAACTTCTTCATCTCGGATTCAAGAACAATAACTTGAGTTAGATTTCTCAGAGTCAGGAAATAACAAACTACTTAAAAATCAGTTTCAAAAAGAAATCTTAGATACTTAACGTGCTGTATGATTTGTTTCTACAGGGGGAACCGGGAGAACGAGCTTGTGGAATACAATGTGTGGAATCTTTAATATTATGTGCATCTCCTTCGCTGATATATTTTTTAATGAATGGAACACACATGATGCTAATAGGTAGAGAGGCCAAGAACAAATCTCTTTGTTGAGGGAACATGAGATGACAAGGCCTTTGGGATGTTGCTTTGAACTCTGTAGCCGTTCTTGTGGAGATTGATGCGAGCTGTTGGGACTTTCAACTCTTCTTCCTCGACAAATACAAGGTCGGTGGGCATCAGATTTTGTCTCATTTTATATAACTTTATATCGATTTATTTATCTTTCTCCAAAAGTTGAATTGCAATAGTTGATACTTGTTTAATGGTAAACTGTCCTCTATGTTTTTATTTTACTGTCAAAATCCTCTCCATTCATAATGAGTAATATAGAGTAAAAAATGAGTGTGAATATTTTTGTTTTAAATTAAGACTGTATTCTTCTTTCGTGCGTGTTTCAAGGCTTTAATGACACAACCAGTGGCAATTTAATATGTTTCCATCAGATTAATGATTGCTCATTATTTATTGGTTTGAAATATTCCACTCCGTGTTTTCGTTTAATCATTCAATGCACTTTATTATATAAAAAATTGATGAGTTGATACTTTGCCCATTAAACTTGTCCTGTCTTTTGAATTGGAGCGTCCGAAAGTGCGACATCTGGATATGTGAGAGTTGTCCATGAGTGTGCAAGATAAGGAGGTATATATATATATATAATATTCTCTCTTAAAAGATATATATATATAATATTCTCTCTTAAAAGCTAGCGTTTGTATTTATTTAGATATACAAAGCTCACTTTGCATTAGCTTAGGTAGCTCTTAAAAAATTTGAATGAGGTCATATCAAACCAACTTTGATTTGACTAAATTATTTTTAGAGCACACCTCTTTACAAG
The DNA here is from genome assembly GCA_037177295.1 of Kaempferia parviflora. Classification (NCBI taxonomy): domain Eukaryota; kingdom Viridiplantae; phylum Streptophyta; class Magnoliopsida; order Zingiberales; family Zingiberaceae; genus Kaempferia; species Kaempferia parviflora. Next base: position 8,972 of record JBAMIE010212128.1, read on the forward strand.
ATACCCTACTTGATGTAGATTATGTAAGTTTTTAGGGCATAGAAACTTCCATGATGGTTGTCAAAATTGTATTCTACTAACTCTCACTCGTGCAATCATTAGCATTGAGCCGTAGAATTTGCTTAAACCCACCCCAATAAACTCAAGCACTTTTAAAGCATTCCAATGAGCTAAAGCAAGTCTAATCAGGTAATTAATTTTTGTATGGGTGGATTAATTTATTTCCTTGTGTTCCTCCTTTTTTGTAACAAAAACCTATTTTTAGGGCACACCTCTTTACAAGATACCTTATTTGATGTAGATTGTGTAAGTTGTTAGGGCATAGAAACTTCCATGATGGTCGTCAAAATTGTATTCTACTAATACTCGCTCGTGCAATCATTAGCTTTGAGCCCTAGAATTTTCTTAAGCCCCGACAAACTCAAGCGCTTTTAAAGCATTCCAATGAGCTAAAGCAAGTCTAATCATGTAATAAATTTTTTTATGGGTTGATTAATTTATTGCCTAGTGTTCCTCTGTTTTTTCAACAAAAACCTATTTTTAGGGCACACCTCTTTATAAGATATCCTATTCGATGTAGATTGTGTAAGTTTTAGGGCATAGAAATTTCCATGATGGCCGTCAAAATTGTATTATACTAACACTCGCTTGTGCAATCATTAGCTTTGAGCCCTAGAATTTGCTTAAACCCCAATAAACTCAAGCATTTTTTAAGCATTCCAATGACCAAAAGCAAGTCTAATCATGTAATTAAAATTTTTTATGGGTCAATTAATTTATTGCCTTATGTTCTTCCTTTTTTAACAAAACACCTAGATCGCACTACTAATGAGGAAGATTCCAACTTACGGCTCATCAATTAAATGCCAAGTTTGTGGTCAAGATTTAGTATTTAAGCCCTTAATCTCTGGGATTAATGTTTGACTTCCACCATAATTTTTTGCTCAATTAAGGTGACAAATCCTTCCTCAAATCATTAGCATAATCCAATGGGTTGCCCGTCTTTTTCCCATTTTATTTTGATTGGTCAATCCAAAGGAAAAGCTTACACCCTGTTTGGAACGCTTTTAAATGATGGAATTGAATTGAATTCCATCATGAATTGAATTCCATCCGGAATTGAATTGAATTCCTTGATTTGGAATGAATTAGTAAATAACATAATTGAATTGAATTCCTTGATTTGGAATGGAGTAGTAAATAATAGAATTGAATTGAATTCTTATAATTTTACCATTTTACCCTTCTTCTAT